>LJIJ01000969.1:0-63367 GCA_001718145.1 Orchesella cincta
TTTTCACCCCAATCCCGATAGATACCAGGTCAAAGCGGAAGGATGAGTTCGTCGAGATGGGTTATCTGGGGTCACGGGAACAGGGTCAAATGATAAGCGCAACTAAATTGATAAGCGTCACATATAGGTTTGATACGTCATTCGAAAGGTATTGCTCTACTGATGATGAATATGCATCGCAAATTCAAATCAGAGGTTTCGAACAGGGTCAAAGGTCACGATTAATGTTTCAAATGACCATTATAGCTTATGATACATCATTCGAAAGGTATTGCTCTACTGATGATGAATATGCATCGCAAATTCAATTCAGAACTTTCGAACAGGGTCAAAGGTCACGATAGCTTATGACATACCATTAGAAAGCTACTGCAGTGCTGGTTGTAATTATGCATTGCAAATTGAAATCGGAACTTTCGAATCGAGGTCAAGGTCATGCACTTTCAAATGACACACGTAGTGTGTGATATATCATTCGAAGCTAGTCCATTGAGGATTTCACTTATGACACGTTTTTTAAGCCGCAATTTACATCCGCTAAAGGTACATCGCTACATCTCGGTTTGTCGGGTTTATTTCTACATATAAAGAATGAACACTTTGCAAGGGATTTATCTTCTTACAGTAAAGTAACATAGTATTTTATATTCCAAGTATGTTTCATAGATATTAAACTGCTTGGCAGTAATATTCGATTATCGTTAACATTTTAACAATGAAATGATAAACTAAACTACTTCGCATGAAATGATAAACTAAACTATTTCGCGTGTAATGCTAATAACACTCTCCTTCATATTCGACATTTTGTTCCAATTGTATTCCAAAGTTCTTCTTTAATTACAGGTTAATACTTAGCTAATTACTATTGGTAATTTTTTATTATCCTAATAGATATCTTCTTATATAATAAATGAAATTTTTAACGCTGCATTGCGTTTATAAAACATCACGTATTGGAAACCTGTTAGGTAACTGTCTATGATTTTTGAAGCGTATTTAGCATTTGTACATAGTTTTCACAAGTTCACCCCCCAGTCGAACTGATAGTTTCACGTTTTGACGTTGTGTTGCATCCAAAGGGAACTATTTTTATGTTTTTCCAAGCTAATTGGATTTGTAGTTGGAACTAAACCAGCTACGGAAGTGCTTGCCACCTGTAAGGGAAATATTTTTTTGGCTAATAAGATTATCATAATTTACATTTCATTTAGCATTATGCAAAATTGTATTTCTGTAATTTATACTCAGTACGCAAAACGGCGTCAGCCACACTTTCACGACTTTTCTCTCCGATTGAAATCATCCAACGCTTTCTCTTGCGAATCCCTTTCACATACGCCAGTTTGCCCGACAACCGCTTCAGATGACTCCCGAGATTTCTGTTCCTCAATATGATTTCCTCGTCCAGGAATCCACTTCTTTCTCACCTTGACTTGAGCTGTGAAATGCTTATCATGTTGATATACCCGACTTGGTGCTGGTTGTTTGGTGTGTCTTTTATAATGAGCCTTTTGACAATCCCTCCTCGTAAATTTAGAAGCACAGCCAGGCCACCAACAAAGAAAAGGCTTCTCTCCGGTATGCGTCCGGTAATGACTTTGTAAATTGTGTTTCATTGTATAAGCCTTGGAACACCCCTCAAAATTGCAACGGAAACTTCCATTTCGTTGAGTAGAATCCACATTATAATTTTGAACTGGTGCAGACTTGTAATTAGCAATTGAATTTCAACCAACAGATTTGCGGACATTGGAATCTTCAATCGTATCTGGAAAGAAGTCAATGAAAAAATTGAGATGTATTTAAGAACGTATTTATATACATCATCAAAAATTTTACCTTTCGTTCTAATATCATTATCCGTTTCCTTTTCCCAGTTCGGTCAAAAATTTCATGACCTGAGTTGCCTTCATCATGTGTTTTGTAGTGACGACTTCTGGCCCAACTCGATGCATATTTTCGTTCACAGCCTGGCCAACTACATCTGTACATTTTTGAGTGACATTTTGAATTGGATTTCATGGCCTACTGAATTTTGGACCGCAACTGCTGGATTATTCACTGACACTTCACTGAAGATGAGATCAGCTCCAATAGCGATCGGCGTATCTGCAACTGTGCAGCTGCACTTTACGTTAGTTGCGCTCAACAATTGCCGGTTTGATTGAAATAATTTCCCCGTGAGTGAGATGCGTGTGAGAACGAAATCCCGACAGTCTTCAGTTTTCTGGCACAGTTAGCGCAGTCATATGCGAAAGTCTTTGTGCATTAGTTTCAGGTGTTTCTAAAATGTCATAGTCTTTGAAAGACACTGCAAATGGGCAACTTATTACGACTACTTCCCGTGGATAACTGTTTTAACGGCCTGGAGTTTGGAGGATGAGGTTTACGACGTTTTTTCCTCCTTTGGCTTTGCCCGTGAAGATGGTGTATGTGACTACGTAATTTCGTGTTGGTTTCAAAAGATTGGCAACATTTTCCGCAATTGAAACGAGCTTGAGGAGTCTTCCCATGGAGGTTAGTATGCCTTTGGAGTGTGAGAAGAGATGCAAACCTTTCTTGGCACGTGTTACACTGGAAAGAACCTGGAATGCCGGTGACTGACTTGTGAACTCGTCGCATGTGCAGTCTAAACGCGAATGTTGACTTGGTTTGGTAATTACATTCCGATTGGGGGCATTCAAACGGGATATTACTTTTGTGAATGGACCTCATGTGCATTGTTAACAGGACAACTGAATCAAAAACTGCGTAACAAATTTGACATTTGATAGCGGAGTTGGTAGCTGGAGCAGCCAGATTTGTTGAGGATTCATTGGTATTCACAGCACCATTTTGAAATTGATTCACAATTGGGGCTGAATCAACCCCGTCATTCTCATCATCATAAAAGTCAAAAGGAGTCAGAATCGGTGGCAGATTGTTGTTGTCTTCAGGCTCCCGTCTGTGAGAGAAAATCGACGCACTAGTTTGTAAAGGCTTATCAACTCCCCCGTACTTGGTCTTCGTTTTATCGTGATAATCTTTGGAAACAGCTTGTGGGTGAAGTGGAAGGGACAAGTGAATCACAGCAACGAAAGTCATCAACCCTTCCAATACTTGATTCTTATCGAATGGGGCAAACGCAAATACTTCTTTTGCAACTATTTCACACTCATCCTCGTCGTCCTCTGTTATCTTTTTCAAAATCACTTTTGGCACGGAGGAACCCAGCTTTTTCTTGCAACCTCCAAAAACTCCACTTCGCAACTCTTGAATGTTACGAAACACTTTTTCTGAGTCATTCTCCCCATTTTGAAACTGAGTTCGAAAATTCTGAACACGGGAAGGAATTCTTCCTGCAGTTCTCATCGTTTCAAATAAACTCTTCACTTTCCATTCCAGCTGGAGTCTTGAATTCTCAAATTGAACAAACAGATCAAAAAGATTCTTTCCCAACTTGTAGCAGATATCACAACTCAACAACTCACTTTTAATGAGGTCATCCTCTGGATTCAAATTAATATTAAGATAACGTGATAAAATCTGCAGCACTTTATGTGTACCATTTCCTCCATGATTAGCATCAAGGGAGGATGCAGGTCTATAACAAAAAATGCAAAATGCATTTCTCCTTGCCTCGTCCATTTCAAAATTTAACTGAAAAACAGGTCAATTTTAATTTATTTTATAATGAATTTGACGAGCCTTACAACACGAACGTAGCTGGCAGCTGGAAATAACAATTTTCCTTCTATCCACAATATTATCAGCCACTAATGTTATGCACGACTGCTATCTACTCGAGTAAAAATTTGTTCTGCAAGCAAATATAGCATCATTACATGTTGTAAGCATATGCCTCTACGTATTCCAGATAGGAACATAATCATCCTTGTTATGACTCATAACCATGATGATCATGCACTCATAACTTATGAGCATGACGAAGACTATGTAAAGGTATGTCCAATTTTATGCTTTCGTACCCTTCAATGCTCAAGGCCGATTTTTCCTGTCTTTCTGCTTCTTACAAGAAATCTTCAGGTTGGTGAGCTACACAAGACTCAATGCCGGCTTGGTTGCTATTTTTAGCTCAAAATGCAACATACAAAGGAGCATCAAACAAGTAGGAAAAATCACATGAAAAACTGTACTTACCATCATCAACAAGAGTTGAGGAGTAAAGTTACTACGGTCATTAATTTTGGAATACAGTATAGCTTCAACTAGGGGGAACTTGGATACACAAAGTTTTTAGAATTAGAGACTTCACTTCTCGGAGTATACTTATTTTTGTTAGCCTGAGATTCGTGGATTTTGGGTGCTCAATTGACATATAGTTTGACTATATGAAGTCAAAATTTGACAGTATCATAATTTATTACAAAATTCTATTCCATTGCAAATTGAATAAAATAAAGTTTACTCCCACATTAAAAAATCAATACTTTCATAGTAGTTTATTTTGTTAAAGTCAAGTAAGATATTCACAGGTCTAAATAATGGTTTATTAGATGTTGGTGTTGAAATTTAATTGTTACCTTCATTTAATAATAAACTAGTTGATATTTATTAAGGTTTTTTCTTTGCATACATTTTGGTGTAAATCCAACTCAACATTCCTACTTGGTTTTTGTGTGCTGACGGAGATTAGATGTAATTACTGTATTGCTATACTAATTTCCTAACACTAAATAGTCGTTATAATCTCAATATAAGTTTTTACGATGTATCTAGAAATCACAATATTTTACAATCAGTTTGTAGCTGTCTTTTTATAACTACTTTCAAGTGTATCAGTTATTAGTACATATTTAACAGCTTCGGTTAAAGAATTTGCTAATGCATTTACTTCACATTACCGTCAATGGCAAAACATAGTTGTGTTATCGCCAAATGGAACAGTTTTTTATACTTCCAAATTTATTTAAATCGCTCTTATGAAGCGTGGTTCGTTGATGGGTGAGATACGCGAGTGGAACTGGGTCGAGTAATGGAAGAATCTGTAAAGCAGACGATTTATGAATTATCATTGTGTATATTTAATTTATTATTATGTAAAATTCCGTTTCTATATTTTTGTTCTCACATCTCAAAACTGACTCAGAAACATCATCACGACTTTTTCTCCGATTTAAATCATCACTTACACCCAATGTTTTTTCTTGTGGAACCCTTCTACGAACGCCAATTCGCTCAACAACTGCCTCAAATGACTGCTGAGCCTTTTGTATCTCATTATGATTTCCACGTCCAGGCATCCATTTTCGTCTCACTTTGACTTGAACTGTGGATGCCTTATCAACTTTACTTGGGGGTTGTTGTTTCGTGTGTGTTTCATAATGCCCTCTTCTGTTTTCACTTTTCGCAAATTTGGAAGTACACCCAGGCCACCAACACAAATAAGGCTTCTCTCCTGTATGCGTCCGGTAATGGCTTTGTAAATTGTATCGCCTCGTGAAGCTTTAGAGCATCCTCGAAGTCGCAACGGAAGCTTTCCTTTCTTTGATTAGAAACGCTGGTGTTGTTTCGGACTAGGGGAGACTTGTCGTTGGACGTAGGATTTTCAATCAACTGGTTTGCTTTTATTGCTTCCTTTGGGGGGACAGCAATTCCAACATCTGCAGGCAGTAAAAAAACAAAAATCAGAGCAATTTTCATACGACAGTTTGCATAACATTTTCGTATGCTTTACCATCATCATCAGGTCGCTTTTGTCCATTTGGGATTTCATTTGAGTTTGGAGAACCAAACCGGAAGTCGTGAGTGATTCTCAGGTGTCTGCTTAGACTGCACTTCAAGGAATACGATTTTACACAAAGCCGACATTGAAATGCGTTGCACTTCACATGTGTTTTGTGACGACTACGGCCCACACTCGTTGCAAACTTTTTCTGACAACCTTTCCACCTACACTGAAATAGTTTTTGATTATTGTTCTGAATTGGCGTTTTATCAGCTACTGAATTTGTCACGAGTGCTGTTGGATTCTCAACCAATTTACCAAGTGAATTTGAACCAGCTCCAGTAGTTTTAGTTTGCAATGAAAAATGGCCGGTGGGCTTTTTTGCAACTTTACAACTGGCAGTTTTTCTTCCCAACAACTGTTGATTTCGTTCCCGCAGATAATCAAATGGTGAGGAGGTTGAATGTTGGGTTTTACGACACTGCTTGTTGGCTCTGTCCAAAGGTGGTAAATGTGACTTTTCAATTTGGACTTGTTATGAAATGACTTGGGACACTTTTCGCATTTGAAACGAGTTTGAGCAGTTTCTCGATGGACGCTTGCATGTCGCCGGAGTGTGCGAGCAGATGGAAAATTCTCTTGGCATGTAAGACACTTGAAATGACCTGGAATGCCGTGTGACTGAATTGAACTCGTCGCATATGCACTCTAAACGCACTGTTGATTGCGTGTAGTAATCACAATCCGATCGTGGACATTCAAAAGGGGTCTTGGTTTTGTGGATGGATCTCATGTGCAAAGTTAAAAGCACAATAGAATTCAGAGTGGCAGAACAACTGGGGCATTTTAAAGTGGAGGTGGTAGCTGGAGTAACTTGTTTTCCAAACACATTGATAATGGTTCAATAGCGGTTCATAACACCTTCAGTCACGACTGGAACCGCATCAACCCCCGAAATATTCACATTTACACTGACTTGATTGTCAACTCTTCCGTACATTTTCTTGTCTTTGTTTTGACAGAGGCTGTGATATCCTTTGGGAACAACATGTGGATGGAGTGGGAGAGACAAGTGAATGACAGCAAGAAAGTCATCAACCCTTTCCAATAATTGAGACGTTTCCAATTGTGCAGGCTCAAATGACAGGTTTGATTTCAGCAGATCACAGGGTCTCTCCTTCTGAGGCGGCGTGGAAGTTAACGCGCCAGGCAGCCCGCCCGCGACAAACGTGAAGTGTACTCAAACCCATCAACTCGAGTGCTTGACCCCCACACCTCCATCAAACGTGGAAGTTACCATCACACACCCAGCAACTCGATCTACCCCACACCCATAAACGTGAAGTTACCCCCCAACAGCTCGATTTACCCCACACCCCACAAACGTGAAGTTACCCACACCCCACAGCTCGATTTACCCACACCCCACAAACGTGAAGTTACCCCACACCCACAGCTCATTTTACACACCCCACAGCTCGATTTACCCCACCCCACACCACCCCCACAAATAAAATTAACACACAACAACAATGTCGCCAATTCGATAACGTTGTGCTATGAGATAAAAAAGTGCCAAAAATTCCAACAGTATTCCTAGTCGTTCCACATTATCGTACGTTTACATCAAAATCTACACGTTTCTCGTGTTTTCGTACAGTTGCATCCAATTACCCACATTTTTCATCAGAAACCGTAATTAAAACTCAAGTTGCAGGGTTTTTATATTCAAAATTATTTTAGTACATTTAAAGCCCATGGCACAACGTTATCCAATTTACGACGTTGTGTTCGTGGGGTAAAATCGGGATGTGATTGTGGTCATATCATCAACCAATATTTTTAAACTGGGGAGACACCCTGCAAAAAATTCCGGTCCCATTTTTAAGCATTAGTCTACTTGCCAGTTAGTATTGCAGGCCCTGAAAGTCAGAAAAGCGGCAGTTAAATACTACCAAGCTATCGATTCTAATATAGATAGATGATAATTAGGAGGATAATGACAATTAAGTATATTAAGGGAGTATAAGCAACAATTAATATAAGCGGATATTGTTTGATTTTACTCTATGGCTACCAGCATTTATTGAATTATTATTGCAGGCGCTTTCATGTCTCATTGCTACTTAAAACTTTTCGAAAAATATGCCATAATTAGCTTTTAAAACTTTTTTACAAAGAAGTTTATACGAAAATTCAATTAGCAACAAATTTAACGAATACGGTCCAAAATGCTCAGAAATTACATGCAATATAAGTTTGAAGAAAATTGGAAAATTTATGCTTCTAAAATTATAATTCTTAGTATTCAAATATTAAAGCACCAGCATTTTATGGAGGTGGTGAAAGGGAACCGTGGGAGACATGAAGTTTTCTAGAAGGGGACGATGTATGATGCCCTTCTTGCGGTTGCGGGCATGATTGTCGGGTAATTTGTGGGTGTGGGAAAAATTGAGCTGTGGGGTTTGTGGGTAAAGAGCTGTGGGGTGTGGGTAATTCACGTTTGTGGGTGTGGGGTAAGATCGAGCTGTGGTGTGTGGGGTAACTTCACGTTTGTGGGTGTGGGGTAAACTTCACGGCTGTCTCTCCTCGTCTGTAGTCTTTTCAACAATCACTTTTGGAAAGGACAAACTTAGCTTTTTCTTGCAACCCCAAAATACTTCACTTCTCAACTGTTGAATTTTGTAGCAAACTAACTTTGAATCATCCTCCTCGTTTTGAAACTGAGTTCGAAATTTGTGAACACGAGAAGGAATTCTTCCTGCAGTTATCATCGTTTCAAATAAATTTTCCAGTTTCCATTCCAGCAGGAGTCTTGAGTTCTCCAATTGAACAAACAGATCACAGAGATTCTCTCCCAACTGAAAACAGGTATCGCAAATCACCAACTCACTTTCAATGGGGGATTCCAGGGGTATTATATCAATATTTAGATATCGTGATAGAATCTGTAGCACTTTACGCGAATGATTTATGGAGGATGTCGGTTTATAGCAGAAGATACACAGTGAGTTCCTTCTTTTTTCTCCCATTTTAAAATGCTACTGAAAAGAACAGATCAAGTGTAGGTGTATTTTTTAATGAATTTAAATAGTTTAGTGGAGACAGGAAAAACAAGCGTAGATGACAATCCCAAGTTTTCGTCTGTTCATAATAATAGCAATCTGCAATGGAATGCGGCAGGTGTTCACTCGAGTAAAAACAGTTTATGGTGTTGTGGGTAAATGCCTATCTGTATCCAAGCAAGATCATGATGATCATGAGCAAGACCAAGAGCTCGAGTATGTAGAGGTATGCCCAATTTTTTTCTCTCTATTTTTTACCCCTTTCTTCGTTTCAATGGGCCAGGCTCATTGTTCTTCCCTTTTTATTTCGCATCTTGCAAGAAATCTACAGGTTGTTGAGATACAAAAGACTCGTTCCGCTTGGGTTGTTTTCAGCTCATATTCAGCATTAAAAAAGGTCATGCATCACAAGTGGGAAATGCATACGAAATGTGTTGTGTTTGCAACTCGTGATAATACTATCAATATCAACATAAGTTGCATGACTAACAATAGTTGTGGTTAACATCTTGATTTAAATAGAAGTGGATTTAAATTTTAATAATTGATTAGGATATTGAGTGGATTGATTAAAAAATCTAGTCCTAACTGAGGTTGAATAGATGTTGTTGCAACTCGTTCCTTGCTGATTCTTAGAAAGGCGGTTGAAATTGGATGTAATTTACGACTTTTCAATCTCAAAAGCTTAAATATTTTAAATTGGCTGAGAGTACAAAGAAATATAAATTTATTTTTAAGCATCGAAGCCTTTCACTGATCAGGCCCGCACCACTGGGTGACAGATGTGTACACTGTCGCCCCTATATGGTTTTGCAAGCGCAACACAAATTTTGCAATTTTACTAATGCTATGAGGTCTCAAATGTAGACTCACATGATAATTCGTGAGTCTGTTCATGCTGCTTTGCTTTTCATGCAAAATGTAATGCATTAGAAACTAGGTCAGCCTTAGTTCCTTAGTCTACCCATTGTCCACTCATGGTGATGGATGAAATACACCTTGAGCAGTTGCTCAGTTCTAAATATACATGTCCCTTCGGCTCTGGCTTTGCTATAAAAGCGAACGAGCCGAAGAAGAAATGATCAGTTAGTTACTCTGTCTTTAGACGTTACGCTGCCCTGTGAAACTCTCCAGGAAAGCAAATTGACGACAAGTTGAGTTGCTCCTTGTCATTTATCTCTACTAACTAGTCCACTGATTGAGTCGATTCGCTCCTCAAACAGATCTAGATTTAAGTTTTTGTGGATGAAACTGAATTCAGTTTCCCCACAAACCTCGAAAAGCCCCGACTCTCTTCGTGAGTCTGTTTTCTTTATAAAACATAATTAATGTCTTATTGCATACAGTTATTCCAAACTCCATAAAAGCATATTATACTCTGCTAGCTAAATCGGGCTATTGGAAAGAACCTGCATGAGGAGTTTCAATAACTCCAACATATTGTGCACTAGGCTTTACTATATGAGCATAAAAACTCAGCTAGAAACGCTAACCTCACAATGCAAGCTTGCTATTGTCGGGTTTTGTAAGCTTTGTGAATCACAATTTTGCGGTAGATTGTTCATTTAACAAGCGTCTTTCTATACAAAAATGGCAATTTTGGCTTCTTCAGAGACTAACGCTTCAAAAATATGCTTTAAATTACCCAATGTATTGAAAGTTTTCCCAGAACTAATTTCAGAATTGAAAAAAACTGCTTAAATTTTTTGCAGTTTTCTAAAAAGGATGGTTTGGTAGTGTTTTAGTTTAGTTTTACAGATCTTCAACTGTGCAACAGAAAAGGTTGCGGGCCTGTCACTGATGAAAGGTTTCTCGCAATCCCCCGGTTCACCTTATTTTGGTGCAAAACATTATATGATGTTACTGATGTAGAATTGTTCAGTTGTGATGACTGTTTTGGGCTGGCATTTTCTTTTACATGGATATTTATTTACAGTTCGTACATATTCAGTTTTAATAATCAGAATGTTTGTTATGTTTTATTGACGCATAAACAAATATCAATATTTTGCCCAAATCCATCACTCATGTGCATTGCTATCCTTTAAATCAATTTTTATGCCATTGTTAACATTGTATTTCATGCAATTTATCGTAAATTAAATGTATATTAGGGTGATCATAATAACTTAATATTAAAGGTGGCGTTTCAAATAAAAAGTGTCATATTTTGGAACGCAATACTTATTAATATAATGTCTATAGTGCACTTGTGTGAATTTTGTACATCCCACTACATTCCACAGCTCCTTAAATCAAATCTGATGGCGTGTAAAAATTATAGCGTAGGCGACACAAGGCCTAAACAACTTATACTTAATGAATCTTTCAAAATTTAGTTTTAGAAAATTTATAACAGATTTCTTAAACTTAACAAGAGCATATGTATTTTATTAGTAAAATGAATATTTCTTTGGACAGTGATTTCAGAAACTCCGCTGTTGTTATTCAGTTGAATCCAGAATAATATATGCATCTTGATTAAAACTTTTGAAAAACGTGACAATGTCAGTAAATGTTGGCCTATCATCAGGACTCAGATTCCAGCATTCCTTCATTTTTTCATAGCTTAAAGAAAACCACGTTGAGACAACAAGGAATTGAAATTTGTGGTGTAAATATGTGTGTTACTTACATTTCAGCAGTTGCAAAGTCTGGAGTCTCTAATCTCAACCCGTTTTGTAAATCCTTTGAAAACCCCACTGTCCAGTTCAGACCAGCGTACGGTATTTTACCTGCAATGTAACATAAAAATTATTCACTATTACACTTAATTACATATAGAATAATAGCAGAATTCTAATGTTCTACCTAGACTGTATATTTCCCAGAGTGTGATCCCATAACTCCAAATATCAGATTTTGATGTGAATTCCATTTTCGCCAAGGATTCAGGCGCCATCCATTTCCAGGGAAGTGGTTCTTGAGATGTCTTTACATATTTTTCGTACTCGTATAATTTACGAGAAAGTCCAAAATCCCCAATTTTGCATACCAGATTCCCATCCAGTAACACATTTCTTGTGGACAAATCTCCATGAACAACACGTCTACTCTCAATATATTCCATGCCCTGGCCAATCTCCATCGCAAATGTGTTTAAAACATGATACTGGAGAGTTGAAAAATCCGTTTCTGTTTTTTCATTTTGATTAGGTGGTGGTGGTTCGGATATTACTTTTACTTTCTTTCGCAAGAAGGTTTCCAATGAACCGGTGTCGCATAACTCGGTTGAAATATATAACACACCTGCATAAAAAAGGCTTAAAATTATGGAAAATTTAGTATAAATATTTTTCGCTGCTGAAATTCCATTGCATCATACCTTTGTGAATATCGTCAATATACGCCCCTAGAAATCCAACAACATTTGGATGGCTTCCGATATAAGAAAGAACTTTGACTTCAGTAAGAACGCTTTTAAAGGTGGTCTTTGAGCAGTTCCTGTTTGGGCGCTTAATTGCAGCAGGATGATCTTTCGTCATACCTTTATAAACTGTGCCGAAAGCTCCAGTTCCCAACACCTTCTCGAAATCTGGAAAAATTTCAAATAAAATTTCAAAGGATTTGGCAAACTTATTTTATAAAGTAGGCGTATAGACATAAATTTACCAATTGTAAGGTCCGGCAATGTAAGTTTGTATTCGTGGTTGAATTTCATATGTTCAGCACTAGCCATCAACTCCATTTCGATAGACGCCGGTTCAGTATTAGTGGCGACTCTACCGTGTAGAAACTCCTGCACATCTTCATCTGATAAGAACCGACTCAAATGACTTAGCTTCCTGTAGCGCAGTCCAAAACAAATTCCAAGTATCACTAAAATAATCAAAACTGCAGAGCTGACTGATGAAAAAATGATGACATGTAAGGAATCTTGTTTTTCTGGATCCAAAATACGGGATCGGGTTGTTATTTGTGGGTACCACATTTGTTGTCCCCTTAAAACTAAATACGAAAAAAGAGAGCGTTAGAAAAATTACGCTGTTATACTACAAATGTTTTATTGTAGATTTAAAAAATCTTACCAGTTCCCTTTTCAACGTAGGACTTTGGATTGGCCAGATCCGAATAATTTGTAATTCCCCACCATCCATTTTTCACATTCTTGATCTCATTATCAAATGCATCCACAACAAAATATCCAATATCATACACAGTTCCAAATGTTTTAAAAAGAGCTAACATATTAGTGTATTGATCCATTGTTGCACTGTTTTGACCAATATTGAAATCAAACTCGACCCGAAAGTAAACTTGCAAATGTGGAACAAATTCGCCTAGAAGACGTTTGGTGATCAAATGACAATCTAACATTGATTCCCATTCTAATTTGCTATTGGGAATGGAAAGATGTTTGCTTGTTTCTTTACAAACTATGTAGTCGATATTACGAATAAGCTCTGAGAGTTCAGTTCTAGAATTAAGAATGAACTGCGCCAACATCTCGTTACATAGTTCTACTGACGATAACTCGATCCCACGGCGAAGATTTGGTAGTTTTGTCAATTTTATAATTCTAGAGACTGTCTCCAAATTACTAAAATTTAAAACAATCCCTTCAACTGGTGTCTCCGAGCCCAGCAATAGTTTTGTATGGAGTCCATTCAACAGATTTGTTTCATAAATTTTACTTCTCTTGAGTTCAGCAACAAACGATTGTAATCCAGATAAATCATCTGCAATGTCGTAGTTGATGAAAATTTCCACATTACTGAAGTTTTTGGACGATGTGGTATGTTCAATTTCGGTCAGTAGATTTGGAAAATCTCCACTAATACCAAATTCAACTAAACGAAACCGAAAGAAAATAAACTGAAGCTGGTTCAATTGTCCGGTTTTTAGAAAGGCCTTCGAGTTGATACACAGCGCCAATTTTGTTATTGTGGAAAAAATTGTCGACCATGTCCCACCTCTTATAAGTCCAATCAATGCATGTATCCATTTGCCAATTGTGGGTAGATTTGAGATAATCTTGCATTATAAAAGAAGGACTGGTTGTGTTTATTTTCGTTTGAATTTCTCGGAAGCCTTCTACGGAAAAACCTTGATACGGATAATTATACCGACGCATCCATGAAAACCAAGGACCAAAAAACCCTGTCTTATCTCCAAAACTAAATCCAAGAAGCGTTGGATAACTTTCCAACTTTGCCCAGTTAACTAAACCTTCCAAATACTGGTTGACTGTTGTCGCAAGTTCATTACAGAACAAAGAACTGGATTCCAATGCATGTGTTGTGCTTGTAGGGAACTGGTTCTTAAAAAAGAATGCCAAATATACTTTTGTTTGCGGTTCTTTCCTGAGAATCGCTTTTCGAAACCGATTTAAAGCATGGAGTTCCGCCCTTACAGTGTTTTCATAATAAAACGAGTATCTCGAGTTCTCATTCTCATTGTACCATTCCGTTTTCAAGGTCGTTGCTAAAAGATAAAAACTACCGTTGATCCTTCGGCAAGCCCTCATAGTTGTTGATACATTGGACTCAATCAACGTTTGGAAGGATTCCACCAAAACTGCACACCCAACAGTTGGTTTTGAATTAAGTCCCTTCAGAAACTTGGCATGAACAGTTGGGCAAACATAATCATCTTCCTGTGTCTTTTCTCGATTGTTGTACACTTGAAAAAGTATTTTCTTTGCGTGGCCAACATCTAAATGTTCAGGTTGATGGACAATACTCTCATTTAGTATAGTATTGCTTGATAATTCTAAATCATTACACTTGGTACCCATGTAACTCAATATTGCATCTGTAGGCAAATACTTTCTTGTTTGGTATGGATGATTAAAAGTTTTCAGACGACTTTTCCATGACTCCCATAAATCTAAACAAACAGAAAAATTATTACAAATGGCATGGAACTATTGATTTTCATTGTTTGGGTTTCACCTTGATTCATGATGATAGGCGGCTGTTGTTTTAAGCTGGAAAATAGTAATATTGAAGACCACGGAATTTTCTTTGAAGCATAAACCTCAGGGACTATAGCAAATTGGGTTGTTGTGGATTCAACATTTCTAGAATTTGGCACTTGAATCACCATTGAGCCTCCATTTTTGTTGGATGTGGTCCACAGAGAAGCATATTGAGTTAACAAATGCTGATGTTTGTCACCCCCAACACTTTCTGGATTTGGAAAATAAAGAAATGGTTTGCTTGGATCATTGAAATCCAAACCCTGCATTCTCTCAGATAAGAATTTCATGCGGGTTTGGAAAAGGCCAAACGATTCTGTTACTCCTTCGGTGGATCCAAAGTTTATGTTTACAACATGCAATTTGGTATTTCTGAGGGCTACGTGGAAATCGTTACAATTTAGTAGGGACTCTTGGAAACCCAACCCGACAAACGTTCCACTAAAAAACCAATCTGGCAAGGAATGAAACTCAATTTCATCACAATTGTGTACATTATACAGGTTGAACAATATTAATGGCTTGCAACCATCAAATGTGTTGTTGTAATAAGACCTTCCTAGTGTTTTTAAAGTTGTGTAGTTTACCCTAATTCGAATTGAATAAACATACACAAGATTTATTTCGTTGCTGACATCATTGAAATGCGCAATAAATTTCAAACAGTAGTCATACGCCATACTTACGGCCATGATATTAGTAACTGAGAGTTTGCACTTCTCTCCAACGCTGTAGTTACAATTTGGCATGCCTTAATTGTTTGTGATTCCAATTCTTCAATGGTTCCGCCTGCTGAAATTATTACAAAATTTTGCTTGTGTTAAAAAATGAAAGTATTAAATTTTTTTCATGGATTTACTTACTTGCTGTGTAGAATAATGTAGAACTTGTTATGTTGGCATCGATTAGCCTATGTGCGGAGTCTATATCTGCTACAAAGTCATTCTTCGATATTTCTCCGTTAAGTAACTGAGTAATGGGCCGCGTCAAATCAAATATTAGCCTACTATAATTCGAGGCTGAAGAAGCACGGTGACAAAAAATCGTCACAATTATCACTAAAATGTTCACATCCATTGCGTGTTGTGTCCAGGCCAGACAACTCCGTGAGCGCAGAAACGATATTCCTCAACTGTAAATTGGCTTATTAGTTTTTTAAGCGAAAAGCGGAAAGTTTTTATGTATACGAAACTAAACGTTCTTGCGGTTTGTGGTGAGATACTTTCAGGAACCTTATGAATTCCCATTAATCACTGTCGGAAACTGATACAAAAACTTCTGAGTGGGTAGCTATAATAGTAATAGGCTTTTCAACCATGGACATTTCAAAAAAAAGTTTCTATCATTACTTAAATTAGGAAAGAGGAAGGAAAGAAGCGACAAAATGTTTTAAAAAACACAGGATGTGGTTCGACACATATTATATTGACAAATACTGTCATCAATTTTTCATTTGTATGTGGATGCAATACTTTACATTAAAAAATTAATCTTCTCTAATAAAATATTCTTTGCTGCATATTATGTTTTAACGTTACTGGAAGCTACAATTCAACCAATGTTATTGCAATACTTACCCGTGTAATATTTGTTCTTTTGCCAAAAAAAATGACATGGATAACTTTATAGAACCAATTTGACAATATTATTGTCGAAAACATGAATGACCCTAAAACTGAACAATATTGGTTAGTAAAATCCAATGAGGAGGTTAACTACATGATAAATCTATTTTTTATTTAACAAAACCACACGAGCACCTCGTTTTTACACCCAACTTGTAATTTAACATTGGGAAGCATTCTCTTAGTGAATTATACAGAACGTTATACAAAACAACGTCAAGAAAATGACCAAAGCATTCGAAAAAATAATTCTGGAAAACCCAGAATGTGAAGGAAAGAATAATTGTCAAGTTATATTGCATTTAAGTAGCAAATAAATCAAGAAATTTAAAGTGCTTCATTACAATTACATTGCATTGCAAACTAGAAAACGGCTACCGACAGGCGATATTTTTGTAGACCAGTTTGTAGGGAAAATGAAATATTATTCTTTCGTAATAATTAACCGTTACTTCCAGTGTAGGTGCTCAATGCAAGCTTCCTACGATTTTTCAACACTGCAATGCTAAGAACCGCTACGATCATCAATAGTTTTATTTTTAGCCATTTCTTGGTATCTGTAAAATTAAGGCTTTGTACTACTTTTTTTACACAGTCAATCATATTTATTGTTGTATCGTCATATTTCCTTCAAACATTTATAATTTTGATAAAAATAAAGATTAATGTTGACTTGCTTATACATTTAAATATTCATTTACGCTACGGGAATCTATTACAGTCGCCAACAGTGTTTTTCAAACAATTCGAATAAACTATTTTCATAAAAAAATTCAGCCACTTTAAAGTTGAGTTTATCAAATGCAGTTTTAACATTGTGCTTTCAATCGAGTTGTGACTTTATTGTATACAATTCCATATATGCAACACAAAAATTAAGGCCCCACGTTCTTGATGTACCTACACAACATTCATCACACAATTTTAATTTTAGTCATAATGATGATTACTTGATAACAAAAGGTATGTCAGTCCAAGAAACTACATACCAAAACCAAGATTTACCATAAGAGTTTGTGCTGATGATGGATTAGTTTGGAAGTTGACAAATGAGAGAATCGGACTTGCTACGCACGTACACCACACAAAGTACCTGAATCACAGTTCATACTCAACCATATCTTACAACATTGTAGGGTACTGTTCGGTATAATGTTTGTTTGGAAGAGAATGTGAGATGGGCGAAACAACCACTATAAACTGCATTATCCAAACAAACTTAAATTCATTGCATTTTCAATTGCGTAAGTGCTCAGAGTCTTTAAACCGTTTGCGTTTGATCAAGTAACTGAATTTTCTAGAACAATTAACTATTTTACAAAATGGAGGAAACCCAAGTAAATATATTGTGTAGTTTCTGTTGCAAGGAGATTTCTGCCTTCGTTGATAACTCTACTTGGAGTTATTCACCTAAATTCCTGCAAGTTTTCTCACGCTACTTGAATATTCAGTTGAAAACTGGTGACTATGTAACTGATGGTGACGGAAAGTTGGTGAGCTGTGGTGACTGTTTTAAGTTGGTTGATTCATTGTGTCAACTGTTCTTTCAACAAGAGAATTTAAGACTGCAAATGGAATGGAAAGTGATGCAGTTATTTGACACAATGAGAGCTGCAAGTAGAACTGGCTCTCGAGTAAGTGAGCTTCAAAATTGGAGAGAAGAACTTTTGAGAGGCTGCAAGAAGAAGCTGAATTCTTCCGTGCCAAAAGTTCTGTTGGCGAAGATATCAAAAGAAGAGACCAAAGAAAGTCAGAATATTTCCGAACCTTCTAAACAATTAGAAATACTGAAATGGTTGTTGACTTTTGTTGTTGTTGTTTACTTATCTTCGCCATTCCAACCACAACCAGAAACTGCTACTTGTGTGTATCAACCACACCGTAAGGACAAAAAAGGTGAAGATAAGCAAGTTCAAACAGACCATCAAGTTGATAATGAAGAATTTCGACATAAAGGTAGAGATTGGGCCCCAACGATGGCAGTAGAAAATTCTCACGGGTCAACAGACCAACGCCCGGAGTTCGAGATGAACGGCAGCAGGGCAGCTCAGAAGTAGTATTGAGCAGGAAGCCGGCTTAACCACATACCAGTTTAGTTCCTTCGCGGGGATAAATCGGTCATTTGTTATATTTGCAACGCAACTTTGGAAACTTCAGTACTTCTAACTTGCATCTGAAATCCGAACACCATCTCAAGACCTCTTTTAAATGCCCGAATGTTACTATCGGTTCCCCACAACAGTTTCATTTAGGCAGCATATGAGAATGGTTCACAATACTGTTTCAGGACTCCCTGGTCCATTTCAATGTGATATTTGTCAAGAAAGATTTTTAACTGCTTCGTTTCTAGGAATGCACAAGTCTCGTGGACATAAACCTCAGAGTTCCGACCTCAAGTCATTTGAAAGTGGGAGATGTTTGAATTGGGATACAACACTGAAACCAAATTCGAATACGAGACCACCCCTGCTAGCCATGTCACCTTTTGAGAATGAATTGCAAATTGATTCACAATTAGTTTCCACTAAAATAGTTGAACAATCAGCCTTAGAAAATGGAACACTTGGAAATGCAGATGGTTATACGAAGTCGCGTAAAACAGTAAAACAAATGAAGTCACTATCATCTCGCCAATGTCAAGTTTGTCAAAAAGTTTTTCCCGTCCCAACCCTTTTGTCAATACATTTGGAAAGACAGGAATGCGATGATGAGACGACATTCGGTGTGAAAAAAAGTAAATCAGTGAAGACTTATCCAGCTGCCCGAAAATCTTGTGTAAGTGCAAAGGTTAATGATTACCAATCTTGGAAACCACCTGCTCCAGTTACACACAAGTCCTAACTGGATGCTGACCTCAGTCTCTCAATTGAGCCACATCGAATTTAAAGGGTAATAATTAAATATTACAAACGTACTTTAGTTACTGCTTAATTTTCTCTCTCAAATATTGCATCGTAATCTCTGTTTTGTAGAGGAGCTGCCCATAACAGTCTCCGCTGCACCAATAAACTTGATGATTTCTGATTTAATTGAAGAAAATCATGTTAAACAACAACACATTAACTTGACAGGGTCAAGAAAACTCAAATAAAATTTAGGAGAATTCGAAAGTAACTATTCCAAGAAATGACACTTTTAAATGCTTGCAAACAAACTATAAATTTCGAGTGAAAGCTTCAATCAAATTCGAGAGAGAGATGTTAACTTCCTAAATTATTATAATAATTATTTTTTTTATTTATTTAGCATTGAAATTTATTTGGATGGAATTAACTATATTTAGAACTGTTTTATAATATAAATCAACATAAATTATTCATTGAGTTATGTTTTATATATATTAGATAATAAATCACTATTAATTAAAATTTACGAATGAACAAATTGCCCAAATATTGAATAGCATAATACATTTTGCGTTAAGAGATTTCTCCGTTGCAAGTTATTATATGACCGACTTGCATATTGATGTCAATCTTTTGGAACTGATGCTCTCTGCTTTTAAATTTTCAAACTATTGCATACAATTGCGTTGCAAAACTTTTTCATAAATGCACACTAAATGGAGTCCAAAGATTATATACTTCAAAAAACACACACTCACATTAACCTAGTACCATTTTTTTCACTTCGCCTGTTTGACTACAATGAGCTGGCGCGAGTGATACTAATTAAGACTTTGCTTTTTACTTTACATTTGTTTGTAGCTTATGCTTTGTAATCTAGTGTGTTTACATGAATTTTAGTTATTTCTTGCAGCTATAACCTATCCATACTGCAGTTTAACTTGTACTACATTTACATAATTTTTATTCCTCGTGTGCAAATTTTCAGAAAGAAAGAGTGTTGTGGTCACATGCAAAGGTCAAAGGAACGATGGTGCTGCTTTTATATCCTAATCCTCCCTCGGATTTAGGCTTTTAAATTGTTCCCGATGAGCGTTGATATGAATTTCAAGTTGTGCCAGATCTTCGGTATTAAATGGGCATTGAGCACATTTAAAGAAAGAACCGGATAACATAGAAAGAGCCGAAGAAAAACTCGGAAAATGGAGTTGCGGATCTGGCTGCTTTCTCGGTACAGAATCATCAGCTAAAATGGGAGTAAGTATTAAAATAAGTGGAATTCAATACATTCTGACTGATATGATAGAAGAAATATGGATTTTGGAAACAAAGCTTGTAATTACCATGAGTTTGGGTATTTCCATTTGAGCTTGTCGTGGTGTCTAAAACCTGCTGAATTTCTTTCCCCAAGGTTGAATTGGGATTTTTTGCTACTGGTTTGCTGGAAGCATAATTGTGGTCAGTGATGTTCGGGATTGATGTAAAACATGCCTCATTTGTTATGTGGCTAGAATTCTCTCCAGTTCCCCTTTCTCCAACCGTATTGCTGGAGGATGTTATATTATCCTGTGGCTCAACCTCCACTTCCCGTTCTTGTCTTTCAAAAGAATTTTCTTCTAGGTAGCTCACAATAACGATATCTTCACTTAACAGTTCCTGTGCAGTTTTCGGGTTTTTCTTGTGAACGTGAAACAAATGGGATTTGAAGCCGTCCAAAGTTAATATTGTTTTGCTGCATATGCCACACTTATAAACAAGAAGTCGTTTGGGTGCTGGTCCCTTGTGAATACAGACTTTCTTCCCATAATTAAATGGAGCAAGACAAGTTGAACACTTTTGGGCTTCATCTTGTCTGCAGTTCGTAGTTTCATTGACGATTTCAGTTTCAGAAGACTTATCACACGGTGGATCACGATGAGGATGATTCTGTATCGAAGAGTCTGGAAACATTTGCAAAAAATGCGAAACTATGAACATAAATAAATTCACAAAAACTGCGATTTAAAGTTTACGTTATCATTTTACCATTAAAAGGTCCCTCTGGTATGACCGAGTTCAGTTGTTCAGTTTCGTTATAAGTGCTTGAATACTTCAAATGCGTTTTGTAATGACGACGTCTGGCTGCCCTGCCTACGAATTTTTCTCCGCAACCAGGCAACCAACAGTGGTATGGATGATGAACAACTTTTTTGAGATCTCTCGTACTTGTTCTAATTTTGCATATTTGTTCCTTTTTGGATGTTTTCTTGATGTGATAAGTGTAAAAATGGGATTTGCATCCTTTCAACGTTTTTAAGTTGGTGCTGCAAAGCTCACATTGATATGCAAGGATCTCTTCATGTGCCCTTCTCATGTGAATTCTGACTTCTTTCTCGGATTTAAAAGTGGCTTTGCATGATGGGCAGTTTTTCAGATAACGTTGGGTCTCCCATTGACTGCATTTTGTAAGATCGCTTATGGAACTGACATCATGGGTAGTTCCATCTGCTTCTGGATTTCGAGCAGCGAATATTTTCGTCGCTCCCTTGGAAACAATATGGGAAGAGGTTCCGGGAGCATTGTTAAATTGTGGCGAAACACTGGAAGGAACTGTTTTACTAGACTTGATAATGTCGTGCAAAATTGTAACTTCTTGAATAAGTTGTCGTTTCATGGCTGCCTTTTGTAGGATAAGTTGGCGGATCGAGTCTCCCAACGCTAAGCAGTTTTTGCACAGGGCTAACTCACTGGCAATTTCACATTGTCGTGTTATAAACGGAATTTTCATGTAACTGGAGAAAAAGGTGTACAATTCTCTGGCAGAGCTAACATTTTGAAATTCATCAAGAAATGACACCGGTTGAGTACAAAAATTGCACACGGAGTCGTTTTGTTGTTGTGCCATAATGGAATTTATATTAAATAATTGAATAGCTATTCGTTTTTAATAAGTGTCTGTTTTTTTAAATCTCTCATCAAAACAAATGTAATGAATTAAAAACAAACGAATGAACAGCTGAATCGCGAGCAGTATACTAGTTATGTTGTACCAGAAGAGGAAAAAGGCTGTGAAAAACTCAAGTAAGAAGTCCTGTTTTCATGCATGTGCATGTATTATATAAGCAGTTGAGATATGAAGGCATATATGCAAAATACTTATAATCATAATCTCTTTTTACATTCGCATATCAGATTTTCTGGTATAACTCGATTGTACGCGAGGGTATTGTCACAATGCCAGGTTCTTTCTGATACGGATATGAAGAACCTCACTGTGCTTGCTAGAAGTGCCACAAAGCATGGATGTATTCACAAATGCTATTCAGAATTGTATGGGTGTAACATCTTGAGACTTGGAGCTAAAGGGAACATTAACAAGCTCTCCTGAATCTTTTTTTGCTGGCAACAGTATTCATTCGGTTACTTGTCTCTTACATTTTAGCAAGGAGCAAACTTGAGAACTTCAATTTTATAGCCGTTGGAAAATAAATTAATGATTCATATGCACCCTAACAAGAAGCATTCTGATATTAAGCAACCAGGGTAAAAAATCCCAGGGTATCAGGGTTTGTTTTACAAATTTTTACATTGCCATCTGACGAACTTGACGAAGTAACAAGAACAACTAACGTACTTTTTCTTTGCAACCGCAACAGTAGTGTTTTCAGGAACTGAAGGAGGCGAATGTATGTTGAAATGGTGTTAAATGATACTTCCGAGACGGAGATCTATTCCAAAAATCCCTACAACTGTCCCCAAAACATGAAAAAATTGCAAATGGAAAGTTCAAGAATTATAACTATTTAAATTTCAATAAAAACACGCAATTGAAAATTGTATTTTATTCAGCTCCAATGTTTTATTCCAGAGCATCACCTTTGTGTAACCCAAATGTACCAAGCGTGTAAAAAACAACATTTATGGAATTTGGAAGTGTAGAGATGTGTTCCTAGACAGCTTACAATTGACATCTCATCAACTCTAGCTTACGTGCTATGTGGACACAGGAAACTTTGCCATCAAATGGAAGAGCGTTGCTAGCTGGTGAAAGTGATAGTTTCGTTATAAAACAAGAGACATAGCCTACACACAAAAATGTACAATTGATTTGTTTTGCCATAATATGATGGTAGATCTTTGGTCTTTCCGATTTCATTCCAACCAAGACAATACTGGCATTTTCCTTGTTACTTCTTAAAAATGTCGGTCTTGCTTCCTTTTTCTGTGAAGGAATTTGACATTCACATACAAACTTTCGCCATAGTCATTATCATTATCATCGCATGGTTAATAGTGCCATCCAGTGCAAAGTCCGTGACAAAACTATGAGAACTTAAGCAACTATATGGAAGTTGATATTCATATTACTCTAATATCAAAGGTTAAACAATTAGGTTTCATAGAGTATTATGTTGTTTCATAGTGGCCTTTGCAAAAGCCTGGATGTAGTTGGAGGACAGAAAAACTTGGATAGCTACGACCACGATGAACGAAGATGTAGTTAAGGATTTGCATCATATGTCTCCTTTTGAATTCCTTATAAAAATAAAGGGACCATTTTTGTACCAATGGTGCTGAAAATACAATTCATCACACTTTCACTACTCAAAATGGAAAAGTTGGAGTTGGAAGTGTTTTTTATTCATCACAAGGCACAGAGCATCAAGCGGAATTGATTGTGAAATTAATTTCCGTTTATCAAATTACCCCAATGAGAAACTGTAATAATACAAGAAAATACGTACGTGATAATGAAGAAAGAAAATATTCTTTTTCGTCCAATTAGTAAATATACGAAATTTTGCCACCAATTATTATGGCACTGTATATGCGCCCCTTCATGATGCTTTACTTGTTGTAAAAAGGCTTGTTGCTGCTGCCTAAAAACACAGAATAAGAGCAGAGCATGAGTACGGGATAATTTTCCGATCTGCATAACGCAGTACCGGTTGGTGTAGAATAAAGTTGCTCAAACAAATGCACAAACTGTCCAATCAAACGTAGGATCGTTTCCTAGTTCCGGTACAATATTTTTATCATGTTTTTTGACAAGACTAGAGCCGTAAAGTGATATTGATAGTATTGATAATTGTGAAAAAATACGTAAGCAAACACAGTATAATCAATCCTTCTTCGAAATTTTTCATCTGCATTCGTCAAAATTGCATCAAAAGATGAGGTAGCTTTCTGACGCTCTTTGTACCGTTCCCAGTACTAGTCCGCTGATTTCTGCTGGTTAAAAGTTTCTAGTTTCCTGTCAAAATTGTGGTTGTACGAGAAAGAACAAGTTAAAAGCTGCACCAAAGAATACCAATCACTGCTTCGCTTAAATTATCTCAGGAGTTGGATCCTTACACTAAACTATTTCTCTACGTTCTTCGGGCTCTTTTTCACAAATCTCTACAGTACATCTTTCGGCAATAAAGTTTGCATACTCTTAAAAATGCTCACGATTTGTGAATGAAACCTTGGAAACAAAATTAGTACATTCGCCCCATTTACAAAAAAATTAACTTATTAGTTAAGAACTTACACTTTTCTTTCACCCTTTCAAGCTCGTAAGTTATGAATATCGTCGCGATCCTCCTGGGCTTCAAACCCGTTACACTGGATGACATTCTTCTTGCATCCTTCATCAATTAAAAAACCTCTTATCCTCCATTCCTTTTGAAGTCGCAAGGATTCCCATTGGAAGTAGAGGTCACAAAACGGTGATTTTGACTTGAAACATTCAATACAGAAAACAATACTCCATCAATTTGACAAATGATCAGTTGTGAAATGAATGCTGAGATAGCGGGAAAGAACTGAAAGAGATTAGGTAAATTGTTTATTTTATCTAGGGCGAGAGTGAAATCACAAGTTCTTGTAACCCTTTGTCCTTTCAAATCTAGCAAAATTTGATAAAAATACAAATTTGAACCCACTTTGAAGTTCAGGTAGAACTTACGGGTTAGTCTTGGCTAAGTTTTTCTAGTCATAACTTAGCAACATTATCATATCCCCGGAATATTATCCAATCATGTCTTGAAGTTCATAAGAAAGGTGCACTCAGGGCAGTTCTTTTTCAAATCTGCATAAGGCAGTACCGGTGGTGTAGATTCAAGCGGCTTGAATATGTGAGGTGTAAAAAACTTGTGTCTTTGCTACAAATCCTAGTGCCGGTACAAACTTTTTGTTATACATTTTCTGGCAATAATGCATTTTCCACTGTCATGACGTCGTCGACATAAAACTACAAAGTCAATGTATTAAAAATTCCGTCAAATTTTTCCGTCGGCATAATATTTTTCTAAATTGCATTGTAACTATAATGAATTACAATTTACAGTTGCATTTGCATAAATAACATTTATTATAAATGATTTACCTTTTACTTCTGAATAAACTATGTACAATCCTAAGAACTGTATATTAATAAGCATTAAATATCATATTTTATTTAAGTGATGCATAAAACTATTTGCTGGATGATTGACGATACGCGTATTATGCTTCATTTGAGCCTAGTCCTACCACAACATTCATACAGAACTCCCCGTTTCTGGCTGTGATTTAGTACTTAACAAACTAATATATTGCGAGACTATATATCAATGAGTCGTTGCATTAAATAACTCCATATAAACTCAATAAAAGTCTTAAAATTACATTGCACTGTTTAGTTCTGACGTTGTTGCAATATTGCGTCATATTCCAAACTTCGACTCATTGGGGCGACTTGGGTTGACATTTAATATTATGCGTTTTTAAGTTATCAGATCTAGCAAATAGCTGAAAGCAAACTGCACACCGAAATGGTGTTTCTCCAGTGTGCGTCCGTAAATGGCGTGTTAATTCATACTTGTCCCTGAATTTCCATTTACATCCTTCCCAATGGCACTGATAACGTAGCTTCCTGGCGCTCTTCGGACACATGTCATTTCTAGTTCGTTGATAAATGGGATTGGGCGACCCCGCTAATGGAGCACCTGTAAAGCCGATTTCTGACATTTAAAAACATGGTTTTCTACGCTTTACTAAAAGCCATGCAAAATAGTTTCTATAATTTGTACTCACGCTTCGTAATAGCTGTCGACTTTGTTGCTTCCGGTTCTACCTCACTTTCCTCACCAGGGTGACAGCTTCCATGATGGGAATGATGGTGATTTATAACTTCCGTTTGTGAAGAAAACCTCATCTCACATCCCATTTTAGGGCAACCACATTTCAAAACAGGTTGATCAATAATTGCCTCAAAGGACTCCTGCTCCTCATTATGATTTCCACCTTGAGATTTGTGATTGTTGAGGACTGGGGCTGTACTGTAGTTGGCAATTAGGCTTTCAATCAACATGTTTACTGGCTCTGTTTCTTTTGCTCCTGCATCAAGAAATAAATGGACAAAAATCAAAGTAAAGATACCTTAAAAGTTATGCATACCAGCAAAAACTATTTAATTTTGGCTTACCATCATCAACACGTTGCCTTTGTCCTAATTGATCCGAGCTATCATTGGTGTTTGGAAAACGAGACTGAAAACCGTGAGTGTTTCTCATGTGCCTGTTAAGAGCACAGTTGCGTGAATAGAATTTGTCACACTGCTGACACTGATATGAGTTGCATTCTGTATGAGTTTTGTAGTGACGAGCACGGCCACCGCTGGATGCGAACTTTTTTTCACACATTGGCCACATACATTGGTATTGTGTTTTAATGATGCTCTGAATTGAATTTTTATTGACAATTGAGTTTGTCTCTGCTGGATTGTCGGCAGATTGAGTAAGAAAACTGGGAGACTGTTGAACTTTAGCCGCAACTGGAAACAATGTCATGCCAGGACCGGTGGGTGCATCGACAAACGTGTAATTACACTTCACATTTTTTAAACTCAACAATTCCTGATTTGATTGAAATATTTTCCCGTGGCTAAAATACATATGCGATCTCACTCCTTCAACAGTTTTCAGTTTTGTGTTGCAATTGACGCAGTCATATGCAAGGATCCTCTGGTGTGCCAGTCGCACGTGGTTTCCAAGAATTTCATGATCTTTGAAAGCCAAATTGCAAATAGGGCATTTGATATTGAGGACTTCCCGAAGATAGGAGCTCCATGGTTTGGAACTTGGACGATGAGTTTTACGACACTTCTTTCTCCGTTGACTCTGCCCATGAAGATGGTATATGTGGCTACGTAATTTGGTATTTGTTAAAAATGACTGGCGACATTTTCCGCATTTGAAACGGGTTTGAGGGATTTTCGCTTTCCTGTGGAGTGTGCAATTAGTTGATTTTGTTAGCGAATGCGATGCTGCTGGTAATACAACTCGAGCAGTTGAAATTATGTTTTCGTCCATTAAATCTGAAATCTTTCCAATTGTTCCAACCGTTGCATTTGGCACTGTGATACAGGCATGCTGAGTACGGCCACTTTCGTCATTATAAAAATCAAATGGAGTAAGAATTGGAGGCAGACCGTCGTTATCATTTTTATTGCCGTGAAGCATATCCAAAGAGCACGTCTGTACTTGCTTATCAATAAAAACACACATGGCCTTCCTTTCACGCTGATGATGATGATAACCAGTAGTAGAATTTTGCGAGTGAAGTGGAAGTGACAAGTGAAGAACGGCAATAAAAGTCATTAACGCTTTCATTAGTTGAGTCTCCTCAGATAAATTTTTAACAACTTTTTGACACTCTTTGGAATCTTCTTCTTCTGGAATCCTTTTCAAAACCACTTTTGGAAGGAACGAACTCATCTTTTTCTTGCAACCCCTCAAGACATCTCCTCGCAACTTTTGAATGTCACGGCAAACTGAATTTAATTCATTTTCCTTCTCATCAAGGAACTGATTTCGAAACGCTTTGACGCGAGATGAAACTCTTCCTGCAGCTCTCATCGTCTCGAACAATCTCCTCACCCTCCATTCCAACTGAAGTCGTAAATTCTCCCATTGAAATAATAAGTCACAAAATGTCTCCCCCAACTCAAAACAGACATCACAGCTCAGTAACTCTTCCTGAATGTTGTCACCAATTTTTAAATTGATATTCAGATAACTTGATAGAATCTTGAGGACTTTTTGTAAATTCTCATTGTGATTTGATGCAGGTTTGAAGCACAAAATGCACAACGAACTTGTTTTACTGCCTTCCATTTCAAAATTTAATTAAAAATGTCAAGTGAAATTTAACCCATTTCAAAACTAATATAGTTTATTTATAAGAAGACTAGAGTGTAAGCGTAGTTGGCAATCACATGTTTTGTCCGTTTATATAATATCAGGCCATTAAAAAGTTGTTTTGTAAAATATACATTGTATGCATATACCTTTTTACATATGTCAAAACAAGATCATGATGATCATGATGACCAAGAACTTGATCATGTGAAGGTATGTCAATTCAGTTCTTCTATGATGACCAATCTGCTCTTACATTTTTCTGCTTCTTGAAAGAAAGCATCAGAACCTGATGATCAGGTTGTTGAGTACACGAGACCCAAGGCCGGCTACTGCTTTTCAGCTCAAAATTCAGAATTGAGAATGCATCAAGCCATGAGCAAGTAGTGAAACATTTGAAGCAATGAAATTTGATTGAGAAATGTTCAATGAACCTCTTTTAATATTGAGCCCATTTGAAAGCCACTTTTTTACGAACTGTTCATTTCTCGACTTTCAATACATCTTAAATTGGCAGCATATCAATCTTCATGGAGTTCGTAAATGATGCAAATACCAAGATACTAGATGCATTCCAGTTTAAATTTTTATTCATGGTTGACTTATAGAGATGTCAAGTATATTTAGGTTTATATCTAAGTTCATTGGCTAAAGTTGTAAAGTAACCATAAGTTGTGTTTATTCTTAACTTTTGCTTACGTGGGTTTTGGTTTTATATGCTTTTTAGGCATTTTGTCTCAGAACGCAATGCAACAATGTGTAACATATATCTGACTTACCTGCTTGCAAAGCTTTTCTGCTTTTAAATACTGACTCATGTTCCATGAGTCATGATTTTTTAAATATGAGAGGTGTACCATTCCGAGAAATCAGGTACCAAAACTATGAATAGAAGCTATTAATTCTGCTTTTGGTTGCAGTTTGACAAGAAAGGGAAGAAAGGTGAAGAATTAGAATCACGTACACCACACAAAAAAGGTTCCATCCTGTATTCCGATTCATAACCAAGAATACACAGCATTTATATGTGTATATATGAAAAGTTGTAGGGTCTTTTTTCTTGAAATGTTCACTGTGGTAAATGGTATTTGTGCAAGAAGGAAAACGGTCTCTGGAAAAAGGAATCTGCAATTAGATTCATTTTACATTCGTGCGGTTCTACTCACTCAGTCAAGTTATTCTCTGAAACCGTGACGTTTTAAAAACTAGTTTTTTGTTTGAAGGAATTACAATGGCAAAAAGCCATGGGCTATGTGTTTTCTGTAATAAAGAAGTGAACACCTTGGGTGTAACTCTTAATGGAAATTATTCACCTAAATTCTTACAGTATTTCTCAAGACACTTAAATATTCGGTTGAAAACTAAAGTCGACATAACTAATGGAGCGTTGTTAAGCTGTAGTGAGTGTTTTGAATTGGTAGATGCCTTTTGCTACCTGTTCTCTCAACAGGAGATTTTAAGACTCCAACTGGAATGTAAAGTGAGGCAGCTATTTGACATAATGGGAGCTGCACCCGGAACTGGTAATTTTCGAGTAAGCGAGTTTCCAAATAAGTATCAAGACAAGTTTGACTCAAACAAAATTTCAAAGTTAAGAGGTGAACTATTGAGTGGCTGTAAAAAGAAGTTGAATTCTTCCCTGCCAAAAGTTCTTTTGGAAAAAAGTCTGGATATGGTTGAAAATGTTCCAGAGCCTTTTGTAAATTTGGAAGTACTACAATGGTTGCTGACAGTCGTTGCTGTTGTGAACTTATCACTTCCATTCCAACCACAAGCAGAAGTCTGCAGCGTATTTCAACCCCACCGCAAAGTCAAAAACTGTCGAAGCAAAAACAAGGAAGTACAAACAGATTGTCAAATTGATTCTAAAGACATTCAGTGCAAAAATAAAGATGACTTTCCAAGCACAGTGACTCTACATCTCCCTGAATTATCCAAATACAAATTTATTGCTGAAGTGAGTGAGCAGTTCTCATCAAAAACAGTTGAAGGAGAAATAGACGACAAAGTGTTTTCAGTAACAATGCAACATGATCAGGGTGACTTTAGTTCCAAAAACTTGATGGTTTATGAAGACTACGAAGAGCTCCGAGTTGAAGCAGAGATGATTGGCATGAACGAAAATGAAGACATTTTTAGTCTAGAAACAATCAGTCAAGTTGAAGCCTTGTTAGCCGCTGAAGCTGTTGTCGTGCAGTGCCCTACGACAAAGAGATAATAAATCTGATGAGGATATACAAGGTCAAACAGAATTCGAAAAGAATCGTTCCTCTCCAACAGTTGATAATAGTGAAGACCAAGCGGTTGATGTTGACAATAGCAATATTATTGACCAGTCGTCACCCAAAGTTATTGATGGAAAAGTAGATGCCATTGTTGGTGAATGTGTTATGAATTCTGATACGCCTTCTGAAAAATCTCTAGTGAATGAAGAGCGACATTTTGAGGTCGAGCTGATTTTCATGAACGATGAAATTTCAGTTCAAATCGGTGAGAACGAAGCAGACTTTACAACACAGTTTCAGTTCTCAATTCTCCTTCTATTTCTTCAGCCGACAACAAATCTGTTAGTTGTCATATTTGCAACTTAACTTTGGAAAATTCAGTTCTTCTAACTTTGCATTTGAAATCGGATCATCAACTCAAGACTTCTTTTAAATGTCCCCAATGCCAACTTCAATTTCTTACTGCTGTGTTATTCAGACAGCATATGAGAATGGTTCACAACACAGTTTCAGGACTACCTGGTGCATTTCAGTGTGACATTTGCTACGAGCGGTTTGCAACCGTTGCGATTCTCAGAATGCACAAGTTTTGTGCTCATAAACCTCGGAATCCTGGTCTAAAATTATTTCAACAGGAGACGATAAGCGGTCCAATTTGGGATAGAATACTGGTACCAAATTCTAAAATCTGCCAACAGCCAGCGCTTAGAGTTGAAGGCCAAATTGAATCACCACTAACTTTCACTGAAAGAGTTGAAGAATCATCCCTAAAAAGTGGAGCATTAGCATCATCACAACATCGTAGAAACAATCAAGAGCTGCTACCGTCAAATTGTGGAGAAAAAATGTCGCCAACATGTGTAAATTTGCAAGAAGATGATCTTTTGAGAGGTTTGTGCATTTAATTTTTTATAAAATAATTTGCCGTTGATTTATTTTTAATTTAATAAGTAATTTTAACTTTTTCAGCCTCGGCAGTGCCATCAACCTTCATGATTTCATCTTTAGTTGATAAGGAAAACCAATGTATATCTCAACGAAGTAACGATGAAGGCTCTAGGAAGCGTAAAAATAATTTGAATGAATGCGAATGGAACCATTCCAAAAGAAAGCCCAATTGAAGGATCATCAACGGAATAACACGGAAGAGACGCGCAGATTCAGCCCAACCGGGATGGGAGTACTTTGGAATTAGCAGAAAGCTTCAATATAATTCGAGTTTGTAGATAGTTGTGAGCATCTTTAGTTTCTTATGTAAATATTTAACGTGGCGACTTTCATTGGATTTTTGAAAAGTTGTAGTTGGTTACTATTTGTCGTGTATATAATATTTTTGCCTATTAAATCATTTACCCACATATATTATAAACTTTGACATAAATATGAATTCTAACTTCATTGAGGATAACTAACATAAAACGACACGCTGCTGCTACCCAAGACAGTGTAATGTGTGATTACCGGATAATGTTGGTGGCGATCATTCCAACTGACAAAGTCGGTTTCCTTATCAAACGGTTCTGGTCTCAGCTTCGTTACCCAGACTACAGAATTCCTGTGGTCATGCAACTAGTTCAACCCTGCAGCAGCTCTTGTTATGAAATCTGAATTTTATTTCCTTCACCTTTCAACCAGTCTTTGAGTGTAATTGCCGAACAAAGTTCTGGCACTTATTTCAGCAGGAAATGCAGAGCTTTTCTTGCGCTCGATAAACACTCCCTGTACCAATGTTGGGATGAAATTTGCTACTGATGTGAGCGATTTTTTCTTTAGATTCCAAAAAAAAACAAAGACTTTGAAGTACAAATGCCAAAAAGCATTACTAACTCCCCAACCATTACTTCATCCAGAGTTTCACGTTGTTCGTAAAGAGTGTTTTTAAGCTGCTTATAAGTGCTGGAGTCTAGATTGCCAAAGAAAAATTTTGCGGACAGGGTATCAGGCGTTTCGCCAATCAAATACATTTGTCAGAAGCCACCCATGAGTCTACTTCGGGGAGAAATAGCTGCATGCTAACTGGTTAAAAATAGTGTAAATTTTTACCCCCTCGGAGAATTGTTTGATCGTTGACTCGCCTTGGTGACTCTAATCTATCTGTTTTTGCTTCTTTTGGAATTTACACGTAGTCACCCTACCCAAGAAAGCAAGCTTTATCTAATAGACGCACATTTTTAGACTATCGATGGATGTTTAGGATGTTCCAAAGCTAGATGTCCAATTGCTGTGCTGTGGACATCTTAGCTGGAATCATTACGGAGGTTCGTAATGTAACATGTCGTTACATACTTCGGATGTATTTTGGATGTCTATGTTCCGCCGTTCTTTTCCCGCGCATGCGTTTGAGGACGGTTGGCTTTCTCAAGTAAAATGCCTTCATAAAGTAAACAACCCCACTGCATATCGCATTTTTTCATAAAGTTGGGAAGGTTCATTAAACAATCAATCGTTTATTAGTTGTTAGTGATTCAACTGTTATTAAAAGTAAAAATATTATTATCTGCAGTAGTGGACTGCTGAAAATAACTAAACGAGGCAGTTTTTTAAAGACATAAATAATAGTTTATAAATTGTGAGTTTTGTTCGATTCGATCGTTGGAGTCATTTACAGTATTAAGTTGCGGTTCAGTTTGTTTGGTTTGTTGTTGTTCGATTCCAACGAGAAAAGTATTTTGAATTTGGGAGTTATTCACTTGCATGTATTCAATTTCGTAATGTAATAGAGTTCCGTTTCGGTGCAAGTATTTATTGGAAACAAAAAAACATGAGTGGCTCGTGATCTCGTGAAGTTAGTAATATCAAACGTGTAGTTTAATTAGTGGTTGATTGTTGGAAGTTAATGATTGTTGGGTTGAAGTATATTTCATGTTTTTCTGATATTATATTTGATTAGACTGTCATGTTTTAATTTCTAATAAATTATGCATTTAAATACGTAGTGGTGAGAATTTAATTGATCATTTAGCATATTATCAATACAGCATAAACATATGACATCCAAAATTCCAACCAATAAGCTTCTACTAGCACGTCCCGTAAACATCCTACCTACAGACGCGTAGTCCCATTTTGACATCGAAAAGACGTCATTTAACATCAATTAGATATCTATTGGCTCTCTGAGAACGAAATTGGGCCATGTACTGGATATCTAAAATACGAACAATTACATGTTTTGGACATCTGTGGGGATAGTCACAAGTTCGACGTACTAGGACATACATGGATGTCAAATCGACGTAATCTTGCTTCTTGGGTGGAGGCAGACACGCAAGCTGCACAAGAACTGCAGAAGGTTGGGACATTGAGCAGTAAGTCACAATTACAATAATTCTAACCATTCATCAAAGTAGGAATCTCATTACGCCCCAACTTTTATAACGTTGGTTGTTTGTTTACAATCATGTTTCTACAGGTGAGCTGGCATTAATTACTGACTCATTGTTGGTTCCTCAATCATCATCCCAAAAAGGTGATCGGGTGCCTGTAAAAGATGGATTGAAAGCTCCGATAATTTTCACGTGTGCAATTTGTCCTTCAATTTTTACATCTGTGGAAGAATTCAGGAATCATATGAGCAATCAACATCAACAAAATTGGAATTATAAATGTGTCACTTGTGGTGAAATGGCAAATACTTTGGAATTGTTAAAACACCACATAATTGTATTTCATGGACAGTCGCGAATTCTTGATCAGGAAGCGAGAAGTGGATATACCAGGAGTTCGCATTACGTGGATCTGACTCCTGAACGTCAAGAACGCTATGGTGAAACCCAAACAATTTGCCAGTCCCTGTTGAAACTGTTACAGAACTAGAAGCACCACGTTTGACGGATCAAAACGTAACTGTTATTGAAACGCAAGAGGCACCTATTGTCCAACTTCCAATGCTTTTCAGAACGAAGTAGAGCTTGTTGAGGTGCTAACATTGAACGCAGCCGATTCAGCAGAAACTCACTGCGCTCAATCATCATTAGTATCAATCGAGACAGCCCAAATGGGCTTGACACACAAAGTCCCTTCACTCAGCAACAGCCAGCTCATGACCTTGTTAGTGGGAGTAATGGTATGTCTACACCACGATCGTGGACGAAAACAAATAATCCTTAAAATAATTTATGTCATTTTCAAAACAATTCAATTTTGCAACCCAGTTTTAACCGAAGTCGTTAAAAATACATTCTTTAGAGTAGAATTACAAATCACAAACGTACTTTCCTAAAATTAGTCTTCAAAACTACAATTACATATCATTAATTTCAGCTCCTAAAATTACAATTACAAATTGCATATTATGAAGTTGGTTCCAAAATCACAATTTGAAATTACATTACACACTTAATTTACTAAAATTTTATAATATAATTTTGTCTTCTGAGGAATTGAAATTGTATGATTTTTGGAAACGCATTTTACAACCAAATATTCCACTAATTAACTGTTTTTTGGAAGCTCTCTACCCTGTCCTTAATTTTATTACAAACTACAATCCTTAAATTAACTATCAAAATTACAATTGCAAATTAAATTTGGAATATTGGAAAATGAGAGGTGCAAAATTATATATTACAAATCACTTAATTTGTATTTTTTACAAATCAAATTGATGTAATTCGAATTACTAATATCTCTGCTTTTAACAGATGTGCAGGCTTGTGTCACCATGAACCAGAAGGACGATAATACGTCCCAGCTGGTCAGACTCTATCTATGCGATTTTGAAAGATGTCTAAAGAGTTATACAAGACGCAGAAACTTAATAGCTCACCAACGAACTCATATGGGCGATAGGCCCTATCGCTGTAGCTGGGAAAGTTGCGGAAAGTCTTTTACCAAAAGCGCTACTTGATAGATCACCGAAAAACTCATAATGGTGAAAAACCTTTTTGTTGTGGCTGGGAGGGAGGATGCTCTTTTAAATTCAGAAGCAATGAAGATTTAAAACGACATTACAGAACGCACAAGCAAGAGAACCCGTTCTTATGTCAATATTGTCCAGCACATTTTCCAGAAAGTATCTTCTTGCAACCATGTTAAAATTGCTCATCATATGTAGGTGAAATGACCAAAATATTGTTTAAAAAAATTAAGGACTCCGAAAAAGTGTGCAAATTAGTACTAAACAGTTCAATATACTCCGCAAACTCTATTCTGTTACTCACGGTTTTCGTAATTGACCTCAAAGTGAACGTTTAAAAATAAGGGCTTATATAATAGTTAATGTATTGTTTTAAATGTAAAACACGATCGTTCAAACTGATTTATCAATGTTAGTATTGACAAAGTTTTGGAAAATCGAAAAAGTATGTAATTACTTATGTAGTGTGTAGTATGTAGGAAATATGATCTTGCTTGCATTCCAAACTGTAGCATAAGTATTTCATAGTTAGGGTTATAGAATCTACATAAATAGTTAGCAAGTAGAGTACCATTACGTACAATGCATCTCATCTTCTCGGTGCATCATGATTATGATTGTGTGCATGATATTATGTATGAATGATCTTATGAATTTTGTGACAGCTCGCCAGTGGCGATCTGATTAATAAACGGAATACTTGCCTATCTACCTCCGATTTGTAATCATCTCTCCAAATTACTCTTGCATCTCATTCGCATATTACACTACAATATTTCCGCAATACCTACGGAGCCCGAATCGAGAGAGCTTCTATATACCGGAAGCGTGATTATATTGATATTACTAAACGCATAGATAGTCCCCTGTGAAAATGGAATTATTATACGTGTAAACTTTTGAGTGACACATTAAACATCTCCCACTTGGAATCCCTTAGATCAGTGTGGCAAAATGAAGCTAAGAAGCTGTGCTTCACTAGATTTAAGAGCGCTAAGGGATATCTCGTGGGGAAAATTTCGGAGGAGTACGAATATCAAGTTTTGGCCAGAAAACGAAAACGACCCCAAAGTCGGTAGTATGTATTTTTTACAGATTTTAAACGGCATCATCGGAGTCTTCACAACATTGTAGTCCCGAAAACTGCATTTGATGTAGGAAATAATCACAAAAAATTTCATACCCAAAAGAGCCTGTGAGAGGAAATGATCTATTATTCGACAATGTGAAATGCAACAAATGTTAAATTTTAGTTAATAATCAGTTCTCTCATTTGCAGCTGCCTGCAACTGCAGTAGAGTACTGCATTAACCGGCTACATAGAAGCATCACATGTAAAATTTTCCGGTATGATACGCCCTCGCTGAGCTCCGTAGCCAATCAAAATTAATTTAATTTGCGCCCAAAAATGTAAACATTTGCTTTGGTATGTCAAACCATTATGATCAGCTGGCATATTTTGCATGTCGCCCAATGACGCTTTGCAATTATTTTTCTCTGATTGGCTAACGGGTCTGCAAACGTTTTTGCCTGATTGGTGGACAGTGTTTTGACGTGACGGAAAATACACTCATATACATTCTATGTATATTAAATATACTTATATCAGTAATTTTGTACTTAATACATACCAATTATAATATTATACATATTTGACCTGATTTTATATTAATAACACAAGAGCTCACAGTTAATGTTAACTGATGTGTTAATTTAGAAAAACTAAGAAACGTCTGCAGTTTTAAAAAGATTTTGTAGTTTGTGGATTTGCTTATGCCTAATTCTTATGATCTAATTTAAACTCACAACACACAAGTTTTTAGTCTTTCGTAGTCGAAAAGTTATTCTAATATCTATTCAACATTATTTTCGTAAACAATTTTAATTCGCGTGGAGTACACTTTTGTTTTGTGACACAATAGCTCTAACGATATTAACTATTTAAATGGAAATAATAATTGAAATTGTTTCAACATTGATAATTAAATGTAGCCGGTAGTCCCTTTCTTTGTAATAGTTCTTTTTCTACCTCATCGTATTCATCATTATCATTCAGTATCATGGCTAATACCAACTGTTTTTACAGTCACTTGAAAATGAGTTGCTGTCTTACATTTAGAACGCTACACGTTTTAGCCTGCATAGTTTCACTCACATCTTTCCCTAAGTACTTTCTTAGAATTCTTAACTAAAACCGTTGTTTTGATGTTATTGATAATTTGCAGCAAAGGGGTGTAAAATAGCCAACATGATAAAATGCGATATCACCAGCAATTTTTCATATGCGACTACAGTAAGCAGGCTGAGAAAGATTGTGTGTGAATGCTGCCTATTTGACTTGTGACTCCAAGCTTTTTGCTGTTTTTGAAACATAGCCTTACCTAACCTTGCAAATTTGTAATATGAAGCTGAATACCTCTTCCACATTAGCATGACTGTGATAAAATATACTAGAGGCAAACATAACTCCCACAACCACTGTATATTTTTATAGGGCATATAAGATCATTTTATATTATATCAACTGCAAACGACCATATGAGTCTGCATGCTCCCCATTTCGCTGCATAAGCATGAGTAGGAATGAATGTTTACGTACGAATTTTTTCAATTCAGTCTTCATCTCTACCTCGACAATACACTGTGATTCAGCTGTTTAGTAAGATTTTTCAGTTTTTTATAAAATTTGCACGAATAAACCTGCATTAAAAACAGTTTACAAATGTTTCGAAAGCTTTAAACCACTGAAATGGCGCATCAACCAAGAAACTCTTTGTGCATTACCTGTTTTGAACCCGTATTTTCACAAGACAGAATCGGTAAAGATAATGCCAGAAAAACTTTCGAATTCGTGTCAAGCTACGTCCACATTCTAACACAAACGTGGAAATCTGTTAATAAAAGTGAGTTAGTGTTTTGCAAAAACTGTGTTGAATTGGGCAAGTTTGTTGAAACACTTTACAAACAGAAGAAACTCTTCAACAGGAGCTTAATTGCAAACTTAAAATTTTGCATGATGGAATAAAGTCCGCTGGAATAGTTCCTTTCCGCGAACAACGAGTGGGAAAGTTGGTAGAAACACTTTTCGAACAGAAGAAAACTGTTCAACAAGAGATTAATTGCAAACTTAAAATATTCCATGATAGAATCAAGTCTGCTGGAATAGTTCCTTCCAGCGCACAACGATTCAAAAGTCAGTTTGAAAATAAGCTTTGTGGAGGTGGCGTGGAACTACAAGCTGTTTATCAATTGATCAAAAATTTAAGAAACGAACTGATACAAAATTGCAAACTAAAATATACAGGTAAAATTCTAAAAGGTGAGCTAAATACCAACCCATTTGTGTCCGAACGAAGCGTAAGTGCCAACAATAGTTTTTCAAACTTTGATAATGATTTCAACGGTGAGTTGAGTGAAGTCGGCGGTTCGATAATGCAAAACAGTCGCGACACAGATGGCGAACGTCATGCTGTTCCGGGAACTTCTTCACAGTTTATGTGGAAGTGCTCAACGTGCTTCAAATCCTACGTTAACGAAGCAGCACTAAATGTTCACGTGAAAGTGCATCACGACTTGGAAGGAGATGTCTATGAAGAAATGATACAGAAATCTGGCGACACTTCCGAAGAAAATGGAAATGAAGACCACTTGGATCTAGATTCTGTAACAGGATCGGAGGCCATAGAGGCGACGGAACTAGTTTCTGTTGCTGAGAGCAGTCCACAAGAAGGTTCATGCAGAGCTCATAGAAAAAGCCAGCTTGATTATCAGAGTTGTGTCATTTGTCGAGCCGTGTTTTCATCTGAAAACGACCTCAGCATACACATGAGAATGTCCCATAAAGAAATTTTGGCTTACCAATGCAGCCTTTGTGCAATGAAACTGAAAACTTTGGAGGGGTGTAAAACACATTTATTTTTTGTGCATTCGAAAAAATGCAAAACGAACAGAGAAGTGTTGTCTGGAAAATATGTGAGCATCAGTTATATGAGAAAGAAAGCAAACGAGGTCTTAACAAGTTATGCCCAATCTCCAGGAGAAGAAAGTGGATCTACTTCCACAACACCATGGCCGAAGATGTCCAAATACAAAAAGGAGCATAAAGGAAGATCAAAAAAATGCACACACACGAGTGTCGAGCTTTATAAATGTTGGTGGTCGGGTTGCCATATAATATTTAGAGATAGGGCAGCTCGGCGATACCACTACAAAGAGCATACGGAGTCATCAAATGCGTTAAACGACAGCGAGAAAGTTGGTCTACCTATGCAGGGGATTTTTGCTGAATGTAAAAACTAAGCTGAATTGATAATATTAAAAAAATACAAATCGTTTTCAACTATTTTTGCTTCAATCCTATACAGATATTTATGAGCAAACACAGCAAGATCCGGTTTCTGGAAACCAACAAGAAGTCTGCCCACAGCTCGGAGTGACTGATGTTGAGGAGCTACAGAATGTCGAGGCTTTGAACGGTAAGTCACAACTTGAAAAACATAGTTGTTTTTATTTTCATACCTTTAGTCTTTTAGCGATGTAGACTATATTTTAATTCAAGCACTAGATTATTAGAGTGTGTGTTTTATCAGTTTTTCTCAAAACTTTAAACTTAAGTTTTATCATAAACATGCATTTCAAAAATTTATACTGCAAATTTACAAATTATATTATGTATTGCAGGTGAGTTGGTATTAATTACTGACTCAGGGGCTCAATCATCTTTAGAAATCACTGATCAGGTTCCCGGTATGGATGGATTGAATACCCAAACCATATGGAGGTGTGCAGTTTGTCCTCCCAATTTTACATCAGAGGAAGAACTGAGTTCTCATTTAAGAGAGACACATCAACAAATGATGACGTACAAATGTAGTTTGTGCAACACAACAGAAAATACTTTAGATAAGTTCAACCTCCACATGTTGAACTTTCACGGGCTGCCAAAAATTAAGAATGAGGAACAGAAAACGGGACAAATTTTGAATCTGAGTTGTTTGGATCTGAACCAGGCTCCCGAAAGCCAACTATCCGAAACGGTTGCAGAATCAGAGGCACTAGATTCCATTGAGTTCGAACTATATGAAGAGAATGGGGAGGAGTATCAGCAACAAAACACATCTCTTTCTCTGATTGTGGAGAATGAGGTTGAAGTAGAGGCATCTGACAACCCCATCAGCGGCGAAGAGGAACGCACTTCAGTTGAAACCTCTAGCGACTCTTCATCATTAGGTTCAATAGCTGGTCAAATTGTTGAAGGTAAATACATAGCCGGATATATCCCACATTTTTTTTGGAATTAAGTTTTATGAATTACTTTCACCATTAATTGTATTAATTAATCATTATTACTAGTTTCAATCTAACGTTGCCCCATTTTTATGCAGAAATATTTAATTGTATGTTTTCAGGAAACCAAACTCTTAGTACTGAACCATTTGTACAATTCACAACCGAAACCAGTGATCGGGGCCCAGATACCAACGGAGAGGTTACTCTAATAGTTTGGGAATGTTCAATTTGTTTGGTCGTTTTTATATCTGACAATGAGAAAGAGCTGAGCACACACATGAGTGACGCCCATCAACAACTACTAGCTTTCCAATGTGTGATTTGTAGTAAAAAGTTGAAGACAATGGAAAACGTAAGATCTCACATGTTTATTATTCACGGGAAGCTGTTACATAAAAATAAGGATCTGGTGAGGGAAGATATCGTAAGCCTAAGCTTTTTGGAAGAGACAACTCATGAAAGTCGAGAAAAGGCAGTTAAATCCCAAAGCCATTCTGTATGTGACCGTGACATCGATACAGAATCAAGGACACCCGGATCGACTGGTGTGATGACGAATGATTTAATTCAGGAGGTGCACAATTCCCCCAAAATGGGAAATTACAAATGCGGTTTTCAGAAGTGCGACAAGGTTTTTGTGCGAAAATACTCCTTGGTAGAGCATGAAAGGGTTCACACAGGCGATAAACCGTATCACTGCTCTTGGCCAGGTTGTGAGTGGAAATTTGCCCAAAGTGGAAATTGCCTGCGCCACTACAAAACACACACAAAGCGTGTATATGTTAAATGTGAAATGTGTCAAAAAACATTAAGGCCTGAATACCTCAAAAAGCACAAGAGGACCATACACGGTATTTTTGAGAGCCAGCCGACTGTTCGACCATGTTCAACTTCTGTAACTGAATCGGTTGGAGAATCAGCCCCACCACCACCACAGCATCTCAACCAACATCCAGAAACCACGAACGCATGTGGAGAAGCTTTAGAAACCTGCAAGATCTCCAAGATGAGGAGCAAGTTATTCAAATGTGATTTCACAGGTTGCAATTCCCGTTTCACATTACAAACAAATCTGCGACAACACCAAAAAATGCACAGAGGAGAAACCCCTTATGCGTGTCCCTGGGAAGGGTGTACCCGGAAGTTTTCAAGAAAAGACTTTCTCCAAAAACACTTTGAAATGCACACAAGAAAAACCCAATTCCAGTGCCGCCCATGTCAAATTTATTTTAAACGGCCTGCCAATTTGACACAACATTTGAAGAGTTATTGTAGTCATTCTGATCAGTTCAATGAAGGAGCGTTGGGGAAAAACGAGTCTGTGGGAATGGAAGGTGAATACGTTGAACCGGGGTTGGATGACACATCTGAAATGGACTTGGAGCCTCCTCAACCACCCGACGTATCCACGCAACCGGAAGGGGTAGAAATGTTAAATGGTACTCATAAATTACAAGATACATTTATTTCACTACCTATGAACCCGTTAATCTCATTTTCCAATGTTTTAATTATTCTGCAGATCAAGTTGCTCTTTCTGCAGCTTCAATTCAAAGCATCCCTGTTTCCGAGCTGTCACCGGCAGCCCAACTTCCATCTGAGATGGAGGTTGAAGATAACCTTCATTTCATGTGTCATCGCTGCTTATTCGAAACTGGGAATTATGAAGAGCTCCAAACTCAGCTCAACATTCACATCTAGGTTAACGCAGAGTATTTTCTAAAGATTTCTTACAAATAACTTTTTAGAATATATCAAAGCATTAATTAAAGCAAGCACTTTCAGCAAACTATGATGTTCCATGCTCCAGCAACAATTGACTTTACCAAGGTATTTTATAGCAGGAAATGTTATTTTTAATCAATCACTGAACGCAATCTGCATTTAGTTTTAAGTATGGGAAATCAATTAGAAGAACTATCATTGAAATCCAATGAATGGAAAGCAAACATATGCTAATATTGAATATACAGCAACCCTTGTAAAATATCCCGAAGTTGCATGCAGCGGAACATTGTGCAAATTGTTTAAATTAATTAGTTTTCTATTCAAATCACCCTGTTTTGTACTTATTCCTTCCCCGATTGGTACATCACATCTGTTTTCAGATAGATCTAGAATATTATTGTGCTAGTCTAAAATTTTGTATTTTGTTCATCATTCATCACTAGTTATTACCACAATTAAAAAGGTGCAATAAAATGTTGCGTCTTTTTCAGTAAATACATTGTTTCAATACAGGAATGGTTGTCGTGTATGATGTTAATTATGGGTGGGCAGTGACTTTTCTACATGAGCAGTGTGTTTTCTTTATTAATTTTCCAAGATTGAGACAAATTGTAACAATATTTTATACACAAGCACTAATGCTACCCATTAGCATAATTATGAATTGTATAATATTAGTTTAGACTATATATGATTAGCCACTACATGATCAATTTAAAGTAATGAATTGTCCCTATAATTTGAATATGAATAAAATTAATTAAAAAACCCAACCATTATGTTACCAAGTTTTTTTCCTTTCCACTTCAAGCCTTTGGCGTCCTCTGGCTCACGAGCCTTGTCGGAATCCTTGCATATTTAGAGGACGAAACTGTTGGCTTGTATGACTGGTTCTTGATACCTTTATTAGATATTTTCTTTCCAAACTTCCAAGAGCGCTTGCTAGTGCCTGCATGCTTCTTATTAATATGACGGTCGATCCCGTTCTTGCTCCAGACTTTTTTACCACAGACTTTGCACTTCTCGTGTGTTTCCGCTACATGAGTTCTGAGTCCTCTCTTCGTTTTAAATCGTTTGCCACAACTCTCAAATTTACAGGGTAGATACTTCGACTCTGATATTGCAATATTGCATTATTTCACAGTTCTATTATGAACAGAAGTTACATTTTGTGCAAGCTCATCCTCAGAATTGCAAGTTGATTCACATGATGGACACTGAATTACTGGAGCTCGCTCCAAGATCTCTCCCCCCAAATTCGCATTAGATTCAGCCAGTAACTGACTCCACTCTTCGTCTCTGTCGAGCGCCTTCTCACATGCCTCTTTTAAAGCCAAATGATCAGCAGCACATGGTAACAAGAAGAAAACTGCCAACAATAACTCTCAGATTTGATTCTGAGATGACATGAGCTGAAAAGGGGTCTTCTTGTTCTAGGAGGGGCTTGCGAACCAACTTCAAACTCTGTGAATCATTGTAGTGAGAATAAGCAAGGACAACAGGGAAAACTGCCATATGTAGCCATTGTAGCTATGAAATAAATTTGTGAGCTCGCTGAACGCAAACCGAGAAATTGGCGCAGTTCCACAACATACGAAGGTCGAAATGTTTACATTATCAGACAGTTTCAAAGTTGTAACTTTGTACAAAACCCTTTCTGTAACCCACCTTCAACGTTTTCCGTATTCAATTGGATTTCCATATTAAATCTAATGTAAAACATGTTTCTCATTCATTTTGAAAAATCATTGAATGCACCACCCTAACGTTTGGATGGTGTAACAGTTGGCTGCTATATACAAACGTTCATGCACGGTGTAAAAACTTATTTTGTTCTACTCATATCTCATTATTCGGAGTCACAGAAGAGTAGTTTAAAAATAAATCATTTCATAGTTGATGATGTTGGGTTTTTAGTTTGTGCACATAAATATTATGAGAACTCCCTGGAATAATTGAGGTGAACTCATTTCAACATCAAATGCGCAAATATCATCTCCACGTTTGGAATTTTTTTCTCAAGCTTGTCTCAGAACTCAATTTAATTCCGTCGCTAGTGTTTTGGAAACCTTGAACTTTGCATTGAAATTAAGTTTGAAATAAACTACTGAGTTTAAGGCCGCGATCAAAATCGTAAATAAATAGAAGCATCAACACATTGTATTATTTTGCTTTAAAATGAAATACATAAAATGTATGAGATGCCACAGTCAATCAACGCTCTACATTGGATTTTTCGTGGCAGAAATCAGCTCGTAAGGATACAATATGCTGTAAAGCATAAGTTTACAATAAATATAATGATTAGTCACGCAAAAGGTACTATACTCTTGTTAACCACAAAGTTCTAATATGCAAAGTATGCTGCAAAATTACTCCAAAACCGCTTGTATACTTTTTCCTACCATTGTGGTAAGTATAATAATATTTAATAATTTAGTATAAGAATCTTGTATTTTTAAAGATAATATGAATTGTGTTGGTGAAAATTCGAATTATCAGACAAGAACACAGACGTTTTTCTTGCAAACAAGTTTTACATAGTCGAAGATAATGCTTGTGACATCCCAGCATAAAACTGTTCGTGTAAGAAATGAGATTGCCGCAAACTTGTTCATGTTAGCTTTTCAGCATTTGAATAATCGTTGCTTGAGAAATGAGAGTTTTATGTTCCATATAGATGCAGATCAAGCAAATAAATTACAACAATTCTTCAACTTGCTCATAAAGGAATAAAACCTTGTAAACGGGATCAGAAAAAACTAGGGCAAATTAATAAATTATTTTTCCGGACGACAGAAGCTCTACAAAGTATTAAACAGAACTTCCATAAAAAATATACCCTACCTCAAAGGCAAATCATATTATTCCAGTCGCGTTGCGTGTTTTATAAACTCGGAAAGTTCTATACTATTCAACGTTACTTGGCAAAATTAAATTTGAGTAGGGTTGTCTGAGTTAGCTTCTTCAAAACCGAAGGAAGGGAATTTCAAATCAAGCATTTAGTGTCAGTCTGTCACACTCACCAAAAACAACATTATTCCTAACCGGAAAAATTTTGGAAAATCGTTATTTGAATACTTTCAATTTTAGACGGTAATTTGAATCTAAATTTTGTAACAAAAACAGCTGAAGGATAAATTTTGTTTTTGAATTTGAATATAATAACATATAATAATTTAGGAGTTTTTTCACCGTAGAACATCTTTATTTTAAACCACAAGATTCAACTAGGAAATGTTCGAAAATTTCCGAAATTTTTTCGGGGGCCTATTCCCCCTGGGACGGTAATTTGGGTCCATGGGATGTTAATTAACGTCCTCAGCACTGACTGTAAGTTGCGACTGTATTATATTCCGTTGTGACTTGAATTTTATAAACTTACATGAGCATCATTACATATTTATAAACATGTAAAGCTTTTTATTTTTTAAAGAAAAACATTTTACCAACGGTAAAAGTTTAATAATATAGAAAGCTTTTTCCATTCCTTCCCCTTTCCCGTCGGAGCGTCACTAAAACTTCCTGCTCGTGGCAGTGTGACTCTGGAACTCCAATCACTCACATTGTCACAACGAAGAAATGGCCCAACTAAATCTTTTACTCTTGATTGGTCTACACTTTTCCCCTATTATAAACGCAGATTTAGATTTTATATTAGACACGGATTGTTTCATAAACGAGGTAACATCGTCTTTTTCTAATTCAGATTATTTAGGTTTAATCCCCCAATTCTTAGACACCTTCACCTATACCCATCACCAAGTGAAATATCTTGATTTCATGTTTGAGGAAGAAGATCTAACCAGCGACAAAAAGAATGTTAGTATCAACGATAAATATTTCCGATTCAATTCTAAACACCGGGGCCTGCATAGTTTTTCTACTACAGACAACCTCATTCAATGACACCATCACTGCAATTCACCACTCTGGATTTGGAAGCTCGGACTCAGCAATATTTTGGTTGTTGTTGTGACGTTTTATCTGATGAGGATGAAAAAATTGATAAGTTTTCATCTTTGCATAGTTTTTCCCAACACATTTTCCACGCCAATATCATATTCACTGTCTCAAGTTCCCCTGATTTTGGGATACACTGCTATTTTTGTCCTACTAATTTGCAAATAGTTCGTAACAATTTGTCAACTGTTCATACATATGGAGATTTGTTACATTCATCTAGAAGACTAAACGGACACGGTTTCACCCGGCACGTGGTTATTAAAGCACCAAACGTAGATACGAAAATAACCGCAGGGTGCTTGAAAATTGATAACCAGATGGCATCTAAGAATTTGTTATTGTTCCTCAATTTAGTTCAAAAGCATTGTGTGCCTCCCCAAATAATTTTGTATTGGGTGTATCAGCAAGCTGCTAATTTCACATATGTTACCCACCAATCAGAGGTTCCGGAAGCGGAGTTAGAGGATTTGGAGTGGTTTAGTAGTTTTCGTTTTCAGGATATAACAATACAAGGTTTGTCACTGGATTACCCCATAACTCGAGGGTATATTTTGTTGGTGCGAAATTTTAAACTTAAACTCGTCAGTTGCATTCCCACTCCCTCCATTGTATCGGTTACTTACAACGACGCAATTGTTTCTGCTATGGACGGTTACATTTGGTTTGCTACCCTAACGGTTATAATGACATACATAATGATATACAAAAGTTTTAGTCGGGGACTGGATGTAATAAACCCCCTTTTCTCAAAATCATTTGCGCTGAGACATCCCCGAAAATTTGTGTGGTTTCTTCTAATTTCCTTAACGGTTTTGTCAAATAGTTACCAAAGTAATATTTCATCGGAGTCCGTCAAATTTGTTAGTTTCCCAACCATCCCACAACTTAAAGGTATGGGGTACAAACTTTGGGCCACAGAGTTGGGTTTCCACCCTCCATCAATCCTCAACAGCGGAATAATGAAGGGAGTCAACTTGAACAAGCTTTTAGGAAAACTTGAATCCATTCTAGAAACTGGGCGGTTGTCACACAATGAAAGCAAAAGAAATGAAATGGTGTTGAGTTTACTCCATGGTGGAAATGGTAGAAATGTTGCATCCCAAGGGAATCCTGTGGAGATTACGAACATTTTGGCAAAGTCAAAACTGGTAACTGGCAGCCCCACCGTTGTTCAATTCATAAGCAGCTTTGTAAGTTCCAGAATTATGTATGTGGGTGACAACACAGCATGTAAGATGTACAACTTTGAAAATGACATTCCTAAAGTAAAAACGGTAATGAAACTTTCGTCGTACCTATCCCTACGAAGCTACACTATCTACAGCAGATTAATAGAGATGGGAGTTCATACAAGATTTGAGAAACTTCAGTTTGGGTTAAAGAAACAAGGAGTACATGACAAAATAGATGTGGGCAGTCGCTTCGCTGTGCCAGAGCCTGTAAGGTTGGAGAGTTCGGTGGGAAAATGTGTTTTAGCAGTGCACATTGTTGGAACTACCATGTGTCTTGAGGTGTTTTACATTTGGTTTCACATCGCAGTGAAAAACATGCGTTTAACCTATGACAAGTTTAAAAACAGAGGTTCCATAATAACTATCAATTAGACGCAGTGAAAACGAAAAAACTGTATTCAGTTAACACACTATTAAACACGACTCGAAAGTATTTCAAAACAAAGTCCAGCTTTATAGAAATGTCCACTTGCTGATGATTGCTTTTAACAAGATCTATTTGATGCTCCTCGTTTTAGTGCTGATGGCCATACTTACCAGCAAAATAATGTCGTCATTTAATTTCATCAAACTATCCGATTCCTAAGTTGAAGGCAGCTAAGCCAATATTTGGTTGAAAATCTCGATTCCCCGTCGTTTCCATTAATGTTTGTATGGGTTTTGCTTGAATGTGAACACATTTTCAAGGGAGGTCTTGAAAATCTTGAAAACAGATACGGTGTATATGCAGAAACCAAAGGTCGGGCGAGAGATACAAATTCTGTTCCAGCTATCAGAGTGCACTTTTGAAACAACATCAAACGCATACTTTATTGACGCAATCATGGTTCAACAGTTTGTACTTCTAAGGATTATCGATATTTTGTTAGTATCATAAACACACTAATTTAAATCATTTGAGAAAAGCAAGTTTGTGTATTTTATATTAATTTTTAATAACTGACTAGGTCCTCCCCAATTCGGAAGGTCATATCACGAAAAAATTAATTTCCTTCAAATTAAGCATATTAGTAGTACTCATTAAGATACATTACGCCACCAACAGCTATGTTGTTTAAATTAAAGGTTTAGGAATTATCCCCAATTTTGTCTAAAAATTGCACCTTCAGTCGTCCCACTCCCATGGAAAGACGGTTCAAGTTATTTGAATGATTTCTTTTGTAAACCAATCCTAATGAGTTCCTCTAGACTGCACTTTTTTTGTTTGTCTATATCTGTATTAATTTCGGAGATAAAGCGTTTGAAACTTTCTATTGTGAATGTTTGTGTCGTTTCCACGTCGACCACAAAATTACAGAACTCCGCGATTTTTATTAAATTACAAATTGAATTGCTATATCTCCGAAATTAATGCAGATATAGACAAACCAAAAAAGTGCAGTCTAGAGGAACTCATTAGGTTCGGTTTACAAAAGAAATCATGCAAGTAACTCACACCGTCTTTCCATGGGAGTGGGACGACTGAAGGGTGCAATTTTTAGACAAAATTGGGGATAATTCCTAAACCTTTAATTTTAAACAACATAGCTGTTGGTGGCGTAATGTATCTTAATGAGTACTACTAACATGCTTAATTTGAAGGAAATTAATTTTTTCGTGATATGACCTTCCGAATTGGGGAGGACCTAGTCAGTTATTAATGATAATATTATGATCATCTCATTTCCTTGCTTATTATGATTTCCGAACGCAATCAATGATTAATAAGGGGATAAATATGGATCCTTCCTGATTAATTAAATGTTTCTAACTCCAAAAATTACAACTGTACAATATACGAGGTGAATTGTTTAACTTTCTTCTTGCTTCTTTCTTCTTGAAATATGGAACCGAGAATGGAGGAAAGCAAATGACTGGTAAAGATATAAGGAGTAGAACGTTACGACTTTCTCAGTTTACGTCAATGCTTTTCAGCGTCAGCATTGTATGTCTCTATCATATATCATAGTTTCAAGAGGGTCGTTTGTACATAGCAAAACATGACTTGATGTGGAAAACAGGTAGAGAAAGTGGGAGTTAGGACGCAGTTTCATTCATAGTTGTTCATATCATGGATATCAAATTTCTTCAGCAGGAAAAGAAAGCCAGATCGATACTTGAAGCGGCTAGTCAAGCCTCAGCTTTTTTCTCATCTGAATCTAGGTGAGAAGGCAGATCTTTGCTATTGTCCTATTTATTTAAATTGCGGATAGCAAGTGAGCAAGAAAAGCTATTTTACTTACTTTTTTGCACTAATGATCGATGTCGTGTCCCGTGTCCCTTTCCTGTTGAAGGAATTTTTATACAAATGAATCCCTTACCATATACGTCAACATTAAGATCAAATTGATAATACATATTGTCGCCAGAGCAAAGTAAACATGCAAAAAAATATGGGAAGTTTCAGCTGCTATATGAATGTCGATTCTCATTCTCCTCCATTCTAGTGGACTATTCTTAGTCGGCACTATTGGGAATGCTCTTTTTTCAAGCGGTTATTACTGTAACACCACACAAAGTGTACGGAGCATTTATAATTATAAGACTATTCCTAAGAAACTTTAAGAAAGTATCTTCAAGTATTATAAAAATGCTTTCTGGTTCTGATGTATTGCAAACTACAGCTCACAATCAATCAGGAAAGAAATTCAGATATCATGACTTGCACAAATAGCTATAGATCATCATGAAAAATGCGTAGGAGAGGACGGTAAGAGTCTCATTCGGAGCCCATCGGTACTTTCGGCTGTACACTATAATGAAAAGGTCTTGTAATCACAATAGGTAGTACACTTTTGCTTGTAAAGCTTTCGTTGCAGGACATGGAAACAGAGTGACAGTTTTGCACTGAATTGCCCAAACAAACATAACGCATCCGTAGCTAAAAACGTGTACGCTTCGAAAACACAGTGAACTTTTAACTCTCCCAGTTTGTTTTTAACATTTTAAAATGGCGGAAAATCGGGGAAAGTTGCTTTGTTTTTTCTGTAATAACGAGTCTTCCGACATAAGAACTCTGACTAGAATGTATTTACCAAAATTCTTCCAGTTTTTCTCTCGATACTTAAATATTCAGTTGAAATCTCTTGATGACCTTGTTGGTGAAGAGTTGTTGAGTTGTGATAACTGTTTTAAGGTGGTGGAATCCCTTTATGACAAATTAAAAGAATGGGACGATTTACGAATTCAAATGGATTGGAAGGTGAGGGAGCTGTTTGAAATAATGAAAGGAAAGGCTTCACCAGGTCTCAATGAATTACAAAATCGGCATCAAAATAAGGAGTTTGACTCAAACAAGGTCTACGAAGCTGTCCAAAAGTTGAGAGGTGAACTTTTGCGGGGTTCCAAGAAAAAGCTGAGTTCTTCACACCAAAAGTTCTTCTGGAGAAACTTAAGGTGCAAGAAGAAAGTGTGAAGTTATTGAGACGCACTTAAAACTGGCGATGAAATTGACTTCCATAATTATTGCCAGAATAATTCAAACGGGAAGCATATGAAGAGCAGCAAATGAAAGTGGCAATTTGCAGCAGGAATCAACACATTTAGCCGGAAAAATTCCCAAGAAGCAGGAAGCCAGTGAAACCGTTCCAGTTACCGAACCACAGCAGAAAAAGAGAAACTGGTGGGAGGATAAGCAAGTTCAAACAGATCATCAGCTTGATGACGATGATAGCGAGCATCATGTCGGCTTTGAACTTATTATAAAAGATGTCAGTGACAGTAAAGTTATTGTGAAAGTGGAGGAGACGGAGGAGGATAAGGAAAAGTTGTGCCAAAATCCTCCTGGAAACGAAGAACTCCAAGTTGAATACGAGACGATTGAAGTTAAGTACGAGCAAAATATCACTGAAATAGTTTTAGTTGGTGATATTTCTTTGCAGCCGCCCACAGGAGGCCCTTACCGGGACCTTCAACAAGTTTTGGAGTGGGTGGACGACTGAAAGAATGTGGGATAGCCAATACCATAATGAACGTATGTTATTCGGATGATGAGGATATGATATGCATTTCCTGCCTCCTATGGATTTTGATGATGATGATCAAAGTTACGGTTTCAGTAGTACTAATAGGGCATAAAACCCAACTCATCGCTCTTTCTCATCTCAAAATGAGAAAGTTGGTGTTAGAAGGGGTTTCAGTTTCATCACAGAGCAACAAAATGTCAACTTCACTACAACTCTAGGTTTCCTTATTGATGTTTTTGTATGCGGAACGCAACCATCAAAACCAAGTTGTATTTTGTTTTATACATGTGCTATCGATAAGACAAACTAGCATTCAATTACAGTATACAGAAAGCAATCATGTGCCAATGTATAGCAACACTTGAATAATTTGAGTTCAGGGGCATCGTGATTCTTGTTGAGTTTTATTTAGTTTTAATTCAATTCGGTTATTTGTGCTTACTCTTGCCTGAACTTTCGTTTGTAGATCGAGCTCTTGTGCATTTTATTTTGAAAAATCCTTTGTTCGAAATCCGGATGAAAATATTATGGGTCTTGAATTGGAATATTGAACAGTCTTGTAAAATAAATGTTTTCTTTTACTCCGGGGGAATGCTCCAAGTCAGCTAAATATGTTTATTCTGGCTGCGAAGCGAGTTTGCTAATGTAAGCAAGGTAGTGAAATTTTGAAAAACATTATTGAGTAACTTGCAAACGCATTTCGAATATTTCAAATTCCAATCTCAACACGAAAGATTACTTTTCTTAATAGAAAGACAATAAAAAGTAAGTAGAAAGCCACCAACATAAGCCGGGTAACATGAGACAAATTAGACTGGGTTTGCATGGAAAGTGATTCGACGGATCACGATTTACTCATTCATTTTTTGGTCCAAATGACCTGAAATTTGTGAGTAGATTCACCAACCCGATTCCCCAGGTGGGGATTTTTAACCGTTGTCAAAATTCAATACCGGCTTGATTTTATTCAAACATAGTAGGTTTCAACTAAAATTTGCTTGCCTTGCAGACCACAATGGTAAGTTGGCATGAACACCTTTTGAAACACTGAATTTCCGGGATCAAATTTGATTTATTGACAAACGGTTAAAAAAATCCCCCTGGGGAATCGGTTGGAATCTTACTCACAAAATTTCAGGTCATTTGGACAAAAAATGAAATGGAGTAAATTCGGTGATCCGTCGAATCACTTTCATGGCAAACCCGTCCATTGTCTCATGTTACCCCAGCTTATGTTGGTGGCTTTCTACTTACCTTGTATTACATAACAAGGTATGATTTGTGTATGTTATGGAAATATTTAAAATGATTTAATGCTTGAAATAAAAACATCTGTAATTACCATATTATGTTAGCTCTTCGTAACTGTGTTTAATTTACAAAATATCATATCTAGCCAAGTCACACCTTTTTACATATCGTTCTCTATATCTGTCCGGCAATTCAGTTTTTCACCTCATGATCGTGGAAAAGAAAAACTCTGCTTGCAAACGTTCATTCAAAATACAGCAAACGGAGGACAACGCAGTCGCCAATATACATCAACCCTTGATAATTGTCATAAGCCTACAAAAACAGCCAAAGTTAAAATAATATCCCATTTATTTGTTTCCTTTTCCAGTTATTTAAAGGTTTAGATTTAGCTTACCCCTGCATAAATTTTCTCATCTACTTTTAGATCCAGTCCTTGAGTAGTCCCGTTGACTTTATGATCACTTACCAGCTGATTGATTCGTATTGCGAAGCTGTGTAAAGGATTCCAGAGATTAAAGCAGGAATGCAAACAAACATTGCGTGATGATATCCTAAATACATTATTTGGTCATGAAAATTCTACCCTGTTCAAATCGGTTGTTAGTTTATCAATTAACTCACAAATATTATCACCATCATAAGTACTTCCTTAGTTAGGATGTAGCCAACCAAGGTAATCACGTTAAGGCACAGCAGCTTACCACAATTATTGACAAAAAAAATGCTCAAATGAAAGAGGGAAACATTTCACCTTGTCACTTTTACAAATGTTTGGATATTCGGTTACCCAATCGGATGCTAATTGGGAACGGATACCAAGTACTAGAATAATTATTCCAAACATCTACAGAAAAAATTGAAGTAATGTAAAAAATACAAGTTTTATGTGATGATACTGATTTGATTTAGAATAATAAGTTTTACTCACAGTGCTTAAGATTTTCAATTTTCCAGGAATCGAGTTGAAATACTTCTTTGTGTTCATGGTCATGTTACTTACACAGATTTTGAGAAACGTGAAAAATAGACAACTGAATGCGAGAACTGATGGCAGCGAAAGACATATATGATTATAAAATCCTACACTTCATAGATACAATATACGACGAATATTTATGGCAATTTATATAAGATGTTGACTGTATTTCTGCACAATTCCAGCTTTGTTGCGCTGCATAAAGCAAGGCGATGACGATGACCATAAACGCAGTGGAGTGCAAAATTGGTTAGATGTTGCAACTCCATCACATTATGCACGTTTTTACATCGTTCAATTTTATAAAGGAATTCTTCTTGTTTGCATAGTGTCTAGCCAGCAGCCGTCTTGCTGTAAATTGTGATAATTTGCAGATTCAACATTGTAAAAATAGGATTTATTATGAATGTGAATTGAAACAGCAATGATGAAATGCGACAAATTTAGTTCCAGATAAAAAAAATGCCATGAGTTATTTGAGTGATGATGATGACTCTGTGTTCATCCAAAAAATTATAGGTACATACACCTAAGATTTCGCTGGACCGTACTTTTTCAGTCACATCTCAGAATACAATGAGATGAACTCCTATTTTACTTTTATAGCTATTAAGTGAGACAGAAATTTCAATGTTTCTTTACCGACTTCCAGTATTAAAAACAGTCATGCATATTAACTTTTTCCCAATCCCTTGCATGATCACATTAAATTGAATACGTCTTCCAAGGTTTTAAAACAATAATGTTTTCCTAAATATTAAAAATCGCCGTTCCACACTGAAATTTCACCCAACAAGTTCAGACCCGGAATATTGTTTTACAAACCTGGTTCACGTTTGATTACTTATAAAAAAAATTAAGAACTGCCTATCATTTGTTTTTATGATGTTGTACAAAGAAACCAGTTAGAAGTACGCAGATATATCATTTTTCCTGTTGTACTAATTTGATTTCCGATTAGAGCAGATTTACTTTAGGGTCTGTACAATAAAGGCAATCATGACAAAAAATACATGTGCGCTCGTGATAATGACAACTGTAATAAAGCACGAATAGCAAGAAATTGAGTAAACAATACACCAATTTAAAGCTACAAGATGACATGAAGATTAATCAATTAATCGTCAATCCTAATTTTGTTATTTCAGGACATATCCGTTTGGTTACGGATAGCTATGAATGGAGAATCATCAATACGAAATTGAGAGGGGGAATGAATACAAAATTTATATTACATTGTGCACATAATCATACGTACAAGTTACATTATGCTTCATATACATGTATATGCGTTGCATATTGATTGCTTGACGTGCATGCGAAAAATGGATATTTCACATATGAATGATAATGACTCACGCTTTCCAAAAATTTCATTGACATCACTCTCCCCAATTTGCTGAAACAAGCCAATATAGTTTTTTAAACTAACAATAAACCCAAAGCAAGACGTAGAGATTTAGCTTCAAACTCCAACATCTTTGATTTGATTATACTTTTATACGTTGCCCGAACAAATTGAAATTTTTAAAAAATCAATGCAACGCATGGTTCTTTCCAATAACCGTAGTGTTATCTAGGCGTCATGTCTAGTACGATATACAGAATATTAGCTCTGTTTGTATAAATGTGTTGTACGATTATTATTCGTTGCAAACAGATGGCTTTCCAGGAATTAGGATGACTCACTGTTTCGACAGAATTGTTGTTCACTCCAATTTTCTTCTTTCATTACAAGCAAACTCATTGCAGGTCTTTTGATTCGGTTGTTTTCTCGTTCAGTTATAATATCGAATTTTTTAGTCAGGCCTTGGATTCTTCATCAAGCACTTACAAAACTAAATAGCATGGTTGCCTTGATTCAGCTGCTCTGTCATCGTGTTTAGTTTCAAACTCTTATTTGGTTATCGAAATTGCATGGTAAACCCAAAATATTGAAGGAGCAAAAACATTAGCGATTGGATGAGTTGTGATCGATCGAATTCTTGATTTTATATTAAAAATAATTATATCAATATGTGTGCGTTCTATTTCCAGGAGCATCATTTGTGAATAACACTGTTTGCGTTGTGACTTCTTTTAACATAACCTGAGTGCGAGTTACCGTGGTGTTTACCAAAAAAGTAACAGTTTAAAACTGAATTGATGTAAAGTTGATGAATAGAAACTGTTCAAAATGAATGGAGTTGTGCTGAAGTGCTTACGGTGCACCAAAACTTTTAAAACCCAAGAAACACTAAACCTTCATGTGAAAGTACATCACAGTTTCGGAGGTGAAGTGTATGAAGAAATGCTACAATGGAGTTATGATAAAGACACTGGACAAAATGGACATGAACAAATGTTCCATTTGGATTACTTAACAGAATGGCAGGCTATTCAATCAACGGGGACACTTTCTGTTCACCCCCTGATGTAGTGAAAGCAACAGCCTGATTCTGAAAATAAAGCTGATGAACGGGGAAGTTCCACTTGATATCCAAACATGCCCCATTTGTCAGGCTCATTTTACATCTGAGGTGAACTGAGTACTCACATGAGAATGGCTCATCAGCAAATCCTCGCTTACCAATGCGGCCACTGTAAAACCAAGTTAAAAACTGCGGAAGGTGTCAAATCCCACTTTCGATTTATTCACGGAAAAGAATTCAAAACCAAGGGAATGATGATGGATAATGTAACAGTCAGTTACGTCGGAAATGGGCCAAGGGGGGATGAAAATATCCCAAAAAATAATGATCGCCCTCGAAAAGAAAACAAGTCGTTTAATAACAAAGCTCTTTCGCCTAAAATATGCAATCGCAATTCTGGAGGATGCAAAAAGCGGAATAAAATGCAAACCAACTTTGCGAAGGCAGCAATTGTCAACACCGACACTAAAAAAGTTTCAGTGTTGGTGGGCAGGTTGTAAAAACAAGTTTACAAACAGGAGCGAGCAGACTTCAACATTACAAAACACACTTAAAGTCTCCAAACTAGCAATGGTGCCATTGAACACAAGATCATAAATTTGATGGTATTAATAAAATTCTGTTTGAAAATTGAATGTGCATTTATACTATTTATCTCAATGTTGTTATAAAATGTTTTACTTTACCAGATAATCAAGTCCCGGATGACGCTCAGCAAGAGACATCCTCCCTGGAAACAGTCACTCCAGAAGCTGACAAGGAAGACGTGCAACAACTGGAACATGTTGGCGAATCAAGTAGTAAGACAGAATAGCAATAACTGATGTTACTTCAAAATGCTTCATACCTGATTTCCCTATCGCAAAGCTTGTACTTTACAATCTGTATTTTGCAGATGAAATAACTACGAATCCCGAGTCAAGTGTCCCTTCTCTCCCATCACATGCATCAATCTCTACGCGATCTACGAATCAAACCACCCATGAAGTGGGAAAATCAGGCTCATTCTCCGAATGATTTGACCCGTGTTTCTGAAACTGTGCAGAATCAGAAGCACCAATTTTAAGTGGGCTTGTTAAGGTCACAAAATAAAAGTGCCGTGATGACGTCAGCGACTCCAGGTGGTTAATTAAATCTAGCTCAGTTTGCAATAACTGGCTATGGAATGGCGGATCGGTCACCTTAACTCCGAATGATGTCAGGAAGCCAGTTGCTGGTAAGAAACGCATTTTGCTCAGCATTTCTTTGCGAATTATCTTATGCGAATCTTAGATTATTGTGAATTGATCAAAATTTTGAAAGTAGATGAAGATGGCTACTGCTGGCAAAAACCACAAGTGGCAAATATAAAATTTTTTAAAATAATTTTTAAATTCTAAATTAAGTCACAAAAAATATCATGATGTCACAACACGGAGAGAATTATTTTCAAAAATCAAATTCATATGTAGTTTTATTTTTGTAAGGTTTATTTGCTTTTATAAGGGTTGCTTCTACCACCTAATGGTGATTATTATTATTGCCTTTATTTCACCTGACTTTGTCTCACAAACCGCACTTACGAAACAGGTTTTAATAGAGGTGGTTTATTCCTTACATGAAAGGAATAATGACTTCCAAAAAATGGATCTGCAGAATATTAATTTGCCAATTAACTACCAAGTATGAATATCAGAGGTGTTAATGCCAAATTAGTAAAAACGAATACCCAAAATACAGGACCGATTTCCAATTCAATCAAATAATTGATATGCCTTATTGCCACCATCAACCATCAAGAAATTTAATTCAAATTAAAACGCTTGTAAGGCAAATTGCTTTGCATTAAGTGGTGTTTTTGGTTTGTAATAAGAGGGGGGATATTCTTGGAGTGTAGTGAACAACGGAGCGTAGGTACATCATACCAAGAAGTGCGTTGGTATTGAGATGTGGAGAGCTCAGCTAAGGTTTAGGATATTATGTAAATTAGAGATAAGAATATGTACAAGAGAATTGTATGTAATACAGAGGTACAGAAGGTAAAGCTGGAAGTAGAGTAAGGTAAGACGAGCAAGCGCTCAGTCTTGAGTCTTTTTGAAGTCCCCAAGATACTGAACAGTCAGTATACGGGAAAGTGCTTGTAGAATATTTCTATAATTTTGTAGTGCTATTAGTCGCGTTAATAAATGACTAATTATTAGTGCTTAACTAACTCTTGAGCGTAGAGACGCTTTCATAATTATTACTCACCGCGTTGGCAAGTTTGTTAGTGATTTGATTGGAACTAGAACACAACTTGAGCTTGAATCTTTTGATTAATCATATGCGTTATCCGAAACCGATCAGAGACCAGATCTCCCGCACATCTATATCATTATCCTTATAGTGACTAACGGCCGTAATCACTGTAAGAGACGAAACTAATTGCGTAACTATCCGAATGTGCATGATCAACCCCGCGAGGTCAGCATACAACAACGGGATAGTTGTTGATTCTATCCCCGAGTATTGTCTACCCTTTGCATGGCGACACTTTTTTCAGTGGTGTGAAAGCCATCATCGCTAACATAGTGCATTATATTTAATTTTCGCATGAGTAATGCTTGTGAAGTTCTCATTTGATGAGAAATCACGTAACCCGCTGCTTGAAGTTGGACCGAATTGTCGTGTCATGATTTTACTAACATGGGATAGAATATTTGTTGCTTAACGCATAGCCCTATGGTAAAATTTTTCGTTGGTTAAGGACTCGAAAAGTCGAAGTCAGGATCACGAAAATTTTACGTTCAATTTATGCTAACGAGCAACCACTTAACAGGAAGATTAAGTCTTCCATTCATGCAAATAGCATTGAGTGTACGCTCAATCCCTAGCTACACATCTACCTTTGAGTAAATTTATGCAGAGACTTTTACTGGTCTCATATATACGTAGTTCTTCAGCAAATCTTCTCCAGAAAGCAAATTAGCTTTTGGTAGGAATTGTGGATATATTATGCATACGCTTTCGAGTAAGTAGGTCTAAAGGCTGTTGACTCAGATAGCTGAGGAAGCCAATAGATTTTCTCTCACTGTGCATATTATTTTTCCATAATCCGTCATGTAAAAACTTGAAAGTACATGGAAGTATTTAACTGAGGAACAGAACTAAGAAACATAAGCCAAAGATACATACAAGATGTACAAATTGGGTTTCTCACATGTAGGGACAATTGGAGTCAGTGAACTTCATGCAGCAAGAACAACACTACAAGCACATATTTTAACATTGAAATCATACACAGGTTGAACTGAGACATCATTGTCATGAAAGAAACCGTACAAGACGGTTTAACTTTTACAACCTGTTGATAGATCGAATCTAGAGACATATTTGATGTCTGGAAACGATCAAAGTCCTCAAGCTATTGACGGCGAAGGGGAACAAGTGAAGAAAACTCGTAGTGGAAATACCTATGAGGGAAAAGAAGTTATAAAGAAGCAAAGAAAAGGAATCAGTCAAAATAAGGAACCAGAAACGTTTGGACTATTTTCAACGGTTTCTACTTTGACTTTACAAGAACAATTAGAAGCAATTAAAGTTTCGGAACTTCATGCATTCCCAAAAGCTCAGATAATCAACCAAATATTGATAGATCAGCGTACGAATCTACTGATCACTTAGCAACGGGAACATATTGGATATTGATATTTTTTCTCAACCTGAGGTTGTGACTTGTGAAGAAAATCCAACGGATTTAGAAATCGGAGGGAAAATTTCTTCAGCACAACAACATCCCCTGAAACAGAAGAATTCAATTTCGCACCACCTGAGGTGGCCGTTAACTACAACTATGAACGCAGACCAAATTGCGGAATTAGTCAAAGCTGAAGTTGCAAAGGCGCTTGAAGAAGCTGCAATGCAACGACAGCAACAACCTGAAATGATGGAGAATTCCTGGAAGCTGTTCAACTTCAAAATGAGGCTATCCTCACACAAGGAGCAAGTCAAGCGGAAGCTATCGCATACGCTTAAGAATGTCCAGTTGTCTTCAGTCGCGTCACACATCACCCACCTAAAATGATATTAAGAAAATGTCAGTAAGGGATTCTTTGGGGCAAGTGAAAATACTTCTAAGGTTATTTGCGTGAGGCTAATTGACAACTTATCAAATTGAGTCTTTCAGTTGAAAGATTGGTAGGAGCAAATAAGTCGAAAAACAACTGACCAATTTTTTACGTGCAAACGTATATAAAATTTAACAAAGTTTTTACTTTATGTCAATATATGCATAAAATTTCCTCACCTAAATATTATTCGACATGGCGAAGTGGTTCGAAGTGTCTTTTATTGTTCTATTCTATGCTTCTGTTGAGCTCTTTAGCATTCATAAAACCGAAGCTAACTACACGTTGTATAGCGGAACATATCATGAGTTAGAGCAGCTATCAGAATTTGCAGAAGCAAAAAAGGAACTACTGCAATATAAACAAGACCAAGATGAAGTGCCAACGAATTTCTTCTTGGAAAACCTTGGGACGCATTTAAAGCCGTTTGAAAATTGTTTAATTCACATAACAAATCACAGAGGAATAAATCTACCAAAACTACCGTACCCAGTTATGCTTAGGCAATTTAATCCAGCCGTTTGCATCGATAAACATAATAACCACGATAATTTCCATTTAATGATGATTTCAAGCTCAATTTCTTCTTTCGTCAACATGTCTGGAAACTGCGATGATATCTTACGTTCTGAGAAACCATGTAAGCTTTCGGGTTTATTCGCTAGCTCTCCATTTTTGTGTACCGAATTGGATTTTACAAGATTTGCGACAAAAACCAAGCCATGGTTATGTGAAGTGAATGTTGCACTCTACCCAACAAATGTATGGATTACGGATTTCAACGACAATTAAACACTGGGTCGTTTTACAACTATATGAGAAAACCTCCTGAAATATTTTACGATAGTGGGAAAAATCCTACTCGAACTTTTAAACATATCATTCCGTCATTTGCTCCAATTTTTGTACTAATTAAACCAATAGAAACAAACCAAAAATTGGCAGATGAGAAGTGGAAATCGGACGAGTCAACATTCATTTCATCCTGGCTCGAAGGTATACTGTATGACAAGACGGGATTATTTAGACAAGACAGAGACAAGATTGTAAGGTACTCATATGTGGTTATGGAGACTAATATAAATACTCCATGTGCTACGGTAGACTACAGACAAAGCACTTTTGTTAGTAAGGTGTTTGTTGTATCATTTCACTTTGCTAAGGATGCAATGGTGCTAACATTTTCCTACGTTGCACAGGGTGATTTAACTTCGTCTTTATCAGAAGTTTTAGATAGTTCCCATAACGATGGTGGTGCATTAAAGCTTCTTCTCCTTGCAGATCAAATACAAGCAAAAGATTTTCAAGAAAGAATTGTGCAGCAGATTTGCAACCAAAAGAAGGAGGGGCGCCTTTTAGTTAATAAACAAGAGTCTTCATTAAAACTAGCATACCTAACCGTTCTTGCTGGCTTATTTCGAAACTATACAATGACAGGTGGTAAGATTCTGCAATGCAAGAGAAAAATTGGAGGTCTTAATGCTTTAGATGCTGACTATCCAGGAGTTGGATTTTACTTGGTGGAAGTTGATGCGACAAGCAATCCAGCACAAACATACTATCCTATTCAATTTGCAGAACCAAGTACACGGTTTGGATTTCTCAGTTGCAAAAATGCGTTGTTTAAGCCTTTTGCGTTTCGCGAATTGTTTAGGGTGTTCGATGTTTACATTTGGGCGAGCTGGTTTATCACATGCATGCTCCTACCTATTTTGCTTAAAGCTATATATTTAGCGTATAAATTTACAACAAAGTCGCACCATAGCTGTCATCTTTCCAAAGTGTTGAAAGACGTGTTCGAATCGGTTTATTTTCTTACAATTAAGCTTTTGTTCGAACAAGGAGGTGCATTTGAAAGGGAAGCTTTTGAAACTTTGGTGCACCAAATTCCTGTTGGACTAACTTTACTAATTTTTATTGTTATTAGCAATGCGTATAAGAGTGATAACGTCTATAACATGATTGCGCCACGACAAACTGTGAAGTATAACCGATTTGAGCAGCTTGTGGAATCAAACTTTACCATTTTTACTGGAATATATCCAAGTAGTATTGCAGCATATTATGCAGTTCATGGGGCAGAATGCTACCGCTTTCAGGTGCATGAAGTAATGTCTGCGCACGAAATCAAATTTAAGCAAGATTTAAAGGATGAATATGGTTATCTACTGGAGTCCGAAATTTGGGCCAAATTCCAACAAATGAAGCACCTTGACAAATCCAACGGATCAAGCCCTAAGCTTAAGAAACTAATAAATGTTGTAAGGAACTCAAGGCTGCATACTAGTGCAACTGAATAATTCGCAAGTCGTGTGTCCCTGAGAAAAAGGTCAAACTGTCACTTACACCGAAATCCCAAAGGAAATTTGCGGAAAAATATTGGAAGCTTTATATAAAATATTTCATGATTGCAACGCAGTTGCTTTGGTTCTAAAAGAAAAGAATCTTAAATATCTTTTCACACTACTTAGTAGAGAACCTAAACACAAAGTGTCAATCGGGGAAGAACAAATTTATCACGAAGACTTTCAAATATACTTTGTTGGTTGGATGTCCCAAAGGCTGATTAGGAAGCTGAGGGGGCTGCACGATTCAGGAAGTTTGCAGCGAATTTCAAGTTTATATAACTATGTTCAAGGATATCAAAGTCTTTGACTTCTTCTACCAATCCTCCAGTTGAAGCTGCGAAAATTACGGGCAATATTCTGGTTCTGTTTACAACACTAGTTTCTGGAAATTTGTTTGGAGTTTTGGTTTTCTTATTCGAACAGAATATTGTTGTCTTCAAGTATTTGTTCATTAAGTTTGTGAAACGTGTCTTGAAATCAAATATTTGGTTGATTACAGAACGGAATTTGATGCATCCAATTACGTTCACAGACAATCGAATAAAATAACTTATTATACACAAAATGAGCTTATCGGAACCGAACATATATTTAAAATCACAATAGTTTTATTTGCAGTCTGTGACGTTAATTGGATGCATTTTCAAATTTCCTCTTCTGTTAATGGAACACAAATATTACTGACTTTCAAGACACAGTATTACACAAACTTAACTTTGAACAATCTTTGAAACAATCAATATTTCTGTCGAATTAAGGAAAACCAAAAGCTCCAAACAAA
>LJIJ01000970.1:0-63345 GCA_001718145.1 Orchesella cincta
AAGGAGAGAGATTATTTTGCTCATTTCAGTATTTTATTAGTTCTGTTCATACATCCATTGTTTCGTGGATACAAGTGCCGAATTTTATACTCAATAGTTTACAGTATAAATAAACATAATTCATAAATTTAAAATTGAACTTATTAAAATTCACTGTTTGCACTTTTCGAGCATTTTCATTCGTTGCATCCTTTTGTGTTAGAGTTGATATGTGGCTGGACTTCAGTGCTTTTCAATTTAGTTATTTCAGTTCAACCAGGAAGTTCATTTCATGGGGTTTTCATTGACATCGCAAACTTTGTTTTTGTATATTGCAAATTAACACAGAACCTCCTCCCAATATTTTCCCAGTATATGAACATTTTTGCACTGATACAGCATTTTGATTTTTTCTGTACATCCAATATAGGAATTACGCTTCCGATCTAAAGAAAACTCCTGGAATTGAAAACGAATGCGAGCGTTGGACTTTTGTGAAAATTACATATTGTGTAAATGTTGACCGTATTTATACACATGATCATTGAGAAATGTAAATTTCGCAAATTCTTAGCTATTCGCAAATGATAAAAGTGCTGAAATTATCCGATACAGTGTATCGTACATTTGCGTACATAAAGAACGGTTGCAAACTTTCACGTAACGTTATAAACTTTAATGCACAGAGTGTAACTTCCGCGACATTATAAATAACTAAATTAAATGTATAAATTTACATTCACAGTAGGTACGACAGTTGGATCATGTACAGGATTATGATATCTCAATATGACAAAATAAATGAGATCGCTCCAGTAATTTTACAGCTACATTTTTTACCTTGCTCATGTTACATTATTAGTAGCTTTTAGAGTGCATAATGCTCAATAAGACCGTCATAATTTTTAAACCGTCAACATCGTTTGTATTTGTCTGCTCCACTCTACATAGTTTAAGTAACACTCCTTCAGCTTCTAAGAATAGAACAAAAATATGCAGTCATTAAAACAACCATTTTCATGTTTTAAATTAATAAACAATTACTATAAATGTCCTGTTAAGTTTCTATTTCATTCTATTCCAAGCAAAGCGAGAACCGAAGAACTGCTCATCATTATCGTTATCGCAAGCAAGCTCAGGCACAGCGTGTGTAAAAAGGAATAGTTCTGGTGCTTTGTCATCTGAGTCCAAACAGAATCAGTAGCTCCTGAATCCAACCAAGCTTGCCTGACGGCTAGCCGACCTGTAAGAAAATGCATTAGAGAATGAAACGTAGGCATAAGAACACAGAATTCAAGACATGTTCTTCCCAGCTCTGCTTAAGAGAAGAATAAACTGAGCTATGCTTTTTTAACGTACCTAATACATTACATGTGCGTATAAAAGTCCCAGCTTTATGCTATTTACTAGGGTTTACATATGGGCACTCAAAGGGATTTCATACTCTGCGTTCTGCTTCTACTGCACCATTAGTTAGAAGTATACATGAATATTTGTTACAGAGAAATGTAGAATTAAGTTTATTTAAAACTATTCTTAGTAACACCTTGTCCACTACTCCGAAAATACTGACATAAAATCCGTTACTTCTGCGTAGCGCAATAAATTTTCAGAGTTTTCTCGTAGATTATTCCCTAATAAAAATGAAAATAAGTGCATTTGCAAAGAATTTTGACAAATCTCACGAAATTAAAAAACTTACAAGTGTTGTCTAGGTTAGAAGTTATCAATAAATTTAAACATCGTAAATTATTTCAATCATTGTACAGATTGGATTGTTGTAGATGCTGTGGGAGTTTCTACGTATAAATGGATGAAATCAAAAATTATGATGATTACACCAAACAAATTCCAGGTGAACGTTTGCTCTACATTTCCGAGGCTCGGTGAAAAGTTCTCTAACCACATTACACTAAGATTGGCAATATTAATAAAATTGTTAATTTTCGGTGCACATTCCTGGAATTTTTTTTGCGATGCTATTCCTTTATCTTAATTGACACTAAAAGTAAAATTCGTGTGAATATAAATATCTCGATATAATAAAACAGGAGCATGAAGATATTACTACACAAGACTAAATCCATTCTTTGGATCTTAAATGCATTTACTAACATTTGGTTCAGCAAGGTGACCAATTCCTCAAACAAAGCGTCACCGCATATCCATCATGGATTTGAGCGATATATCTTTAAACCGTTCCATTGAGGAGACTTAACGCTTATTCCATACGCTTATCACCAAAAGGATTCAGCGAGCTCACAGATGTAATTAAGAGGGTGTAGTTTCATGTCACAATTTTTAAAAGGATGATACACAAAATAAATAAAGTTGAGTAACATCAAGTGAAATCTCAGTATTACGGAAAAACTAAAATAGTGAACCATATTTTGAATGTAATTTCAATTTGAAGTGAGACGTAGTTTTTACCATTTCAGCTTGAACTTCTCGTCAACATCATCATCAACACAAGTGTGCCTAGCAAGTTTAGTAATTGTACAGGAACTTTCGTTTGCCATCAGCCATCATAAACCCTATCTCAAGATCAGTAGCTCTCTGAGCTCCGACGTCTTCCTAAAGCTGCAGCCAATTGGTCTACTAGAACATATAACTCAAACAATTCCTGTTGAATAATATATCATCATGAAACTCTTTTGGTTTGTGGCTGTTTTGTAATTTCAAATATGTTTAGTTAACATCATGCTATGCACATTTTACAAAAACAATTAAACAAATTCAAAATAAAATCCGACATTTTAAAAAAATTAATCACCAATGAGCTTCATATTACTAACCTGCCTTGACCATAACAGAACCAAAATAGATATAAAAAAATCAAAACTTATTATAATTCAGTCATACTATTCGGAAAAGCACTGGAAAAGTTGTCCTCTGTTCTTAAAGTGTAGATTAATTGTACTATAATTAAATAACATACAATATATTTTGTGAAATTTATCCTAAGCTAAAATCAACAATGTTTTATCGTGTGTATATGTATGCAATAGATGCACACTCAGCCAGTATGGTTTGATGTATAAAACTTGTACTATTTTGTGCGTTAAAAATTCATGGTAGTTTCAACCACTTGCCGGAGCTATGCGTATGGCCGTATAACCATATAAAGAAATAATAATATAGAAGATATATAATAGAATTTTCACTTATAACAGATCGGGAAGAAAAGAGCTATACACAAGATGCGATCAGTAAGAGCAGATGTTTATTTATAGCAAAGCTGAAATGCATGCTGTTCTAACTAGCAACTGAACTTGTTACTTTGTTAACTTGTTTAATAGAGATACATACAAACATCACAATATAACATATAACATAGATATATATAATTTCATTTTGATTTATTGGCATGTCATAAATTTTATTGTGGTACGGTTAAGTAGGACAATGAATTCATATCGGCGCACTCGTCTAGCAGTTGTCATAATCTTAAAATTGACTAAGTTTGCAAACTTTAGAGGTGAATACGAGATGAGCATCTACACAGTAATTATAACTTTACATTCTTGGGATTAAATTAAAATGGAAGAACAATAACAGAGTTTACGTATGTAAGAATCTCTCTCATGATGTTACTGGATTTCTTAATAATACTCGATCATATATAATTTGGAACACTATAACATGCGATAATAACTAAATTATTATATAATTTGAACTAAATCTTAAAACCTTCAAAGTTAGTTTCTGTGAACGAGTTAATCAATTATACGTTTTGTGGAGAGGTCGCAATAAAATATATACAATGTAAACCGGCTTTTGGAAAAACACTTTTACTAGGCTCACGAAGATCAATATGATACATGTAATATACGTGTACTGGTGTATTCTAGTTTTTATAATACTTCATGTCATTTGAAACCCAACCGCTTAATATTATATTGGATTGTCAATCTGCATGAAACTGTGAGTCGTGAGTCACAAGAAGTTGACAAAAACAATCATAAATAAAAAGTTCATTACAACTGCTTTGTAATGAATTTATTTGTATTACCCTACCTAACAGATGGATTGAATGGGCGAAAAGTCATTTATTGCACATTAGTTGTAAAATAATCAACGCTCATGATTATACTCATCAAGCTACATATCCTGAGATAAGGTGAGCTAATTATATAATAACAGCAGAATTTAATACGACAGCAGTGTGAGCTCTCAACTCTCATACGCAGTTACTTTTTCATAATTTTGTAATATAGGGAAAATACCATTTTTGCATAGTCTGGCGTCATTTACAGTACAATACATTTATTTGAAGTTAGTTCAAGTTCAAGAATTGAAGAGATGCTTGCCCGAAATTATACAAGTATGAGCTTGAATATTTATTATACTGAAAGTGCCATCAGCTTGGATAAAACGGAACAAAGTTTTTAAGCTTTCCTAGTAAACGTAATTATTCAATTTCGTGGTACCTATATGGTGCGGATTCTTCCTAATGCATGGTTTTTTTTGCACTGCTGACTACTATAAAAGTCGTACATTGCCAGTGAGTTTGGTGAATTTGTGAAAAGATGTTAAGTCATCTCTTGTTGTCTTGCTTCCTTTACACTACTCATTAGTACGTTACAACTTCGGTAAGTTCAGTAATAATTTGTACGTATTTTGCTTGTTCTCGTGTGCATAATAAAAATAGGTATATATATTTATACATGTTAAAATATTCTTTAAAGTCAAATTTTAATTGTTTACTTACAGATAATCATGGCTTCAAGATCGTATTTCATTCCCTTAATTCTCCTAGTAATGCTGACTGTTTTGTTTTTTACATTGAACAAACCTCAGCTAAACCGGGTGCTTTTCCAGACCCTGGACTGCAGTGTTACTGTTATGGAACGCAGCAAAAGAAACGGCTGTGTGTGCGGTCCTGCAAGTGATAATGATTATTGAACAGAAAACATGAAAACCTAAAAAGGTAAAAAACTAAAAAAACACAGTACAGAAATGTCCGACAAAATATTGGCTGTACCCAGTGAATACGAATACGCTGTATTTAATAAATTGATTTAGGCTGCGCTTTATGAATTTTCTATTTTCAAAATACTTAAGTTTAGTTTTGTCTGAGTAAACGTCTACTACGTTGTGTGATAAATAAAATACTTCTAATTTAAGTGGCGTTCTCGATGTTGAGATGATGTGTTGAAGTCATTCATCTCGACACACGCATTCGAAAATTACTTCTAACCGTGCATTTTCATACCATACTTTTATAAGATAAGAGTTTTAAAACTACAGTAATTTAAATATCCTTTTAGCATTGCATTTATAACACTATAAATCATTAGCAGACTCTAACCAGTTAATCATACACCATATTCAGCTTGATAGTTAATTTGATTTGACGGAAGTATATTGAGTGTCAACTCTATGCAACAATATTGAATACTATTACATAGTTTTGCTAGATTGTTTGAAGATTTATACATTACATTCCAAAAAATGTAAAAATAAAACTGAATAGCTTCTTTAGTCATAATATTCTTACTATTGAGCATTTTATGAATCGGCTCCAGCTGGAAGGATTGCACACAAACTCCGTTCTACCTTTGATGTGTGAAAAATGTCGAAAGAAAAATGTAAGAAATAATTCGCGAGCTTAAAATCAAATTGTATGCTCGAAGCATATAGCAATGAATACTCGTGGTATTTAATATCAATTTAAGTTGCTTTTTGACTTGCTACTACGGATCACAAAATATACACAGGTCCCGGTAAAACTCATACTTGTAAAATCAATACAATCTATCTAATGCACGTAGGTAAGTCTATGGTGGCCATTGTGGGGCATGGATATCTGGGCGAGTATAAGAAGGATGATAAGGACCGGAAGAGATGCAGTCTACTTATCATACATTCAGTTTCCGTTTCCATTTGTGTTATATACAAATCGATTTTCATAAATGTTTATCTAAATACAGCTTCTAGCAAAATATATTAGAAATTTCAACGACACATGCAGTAAATGTTATACTCGCGCAGATTGGCAACTTACAATAACGTTATAACATATTTTGTTAAATATTAATTATTTTATTAATTTTAGACGTAGGTAGTAATAGTACTGTTAGTATTGGACGTGGTTAAAATTTTTTATTTGTTGTATTACGTCTGCTTTACGGACTTTGAACTAATTTCAAGTTACGCTGAGTACGATAACACGGATTTCCATGAAGCGACAATGCTTGAAAGATTGCAATTTTCACTTTTAAATCACTTAGAACATGCAAGTAAGAACACAATAGTAGTTGAGCTGAATTTCGGATATGTTCTCAATTTATTGTCGCAATTAATTTTTATATTAATTTAGGAGCCAAAACATGTAACCCGGTTGAAAGTAATCGTCTTTTAACGGCAGTTAGTACTGTACCTGTCCCAGCACCTAAAGATTTGAATTTAAATGAAATCAATCTCATATAAAATTAAATTATGTGCTAAATTATAAATTATTAGCTAATTTCGATTAAGTAATCAACCAACCTGTACCAGTTCCAGGTGCCCCCGGTTCCAGTACCTATGTATGTGAATATCAATGAATTTAAATTTTCTCAACCCCGACCAGCAGTTGCCAAAATTGAAATATTCAGTTTATTTTCAATCAACTAACCTGCCCCAGGGTTCCTGTTCCTCCAGTACCCAGTACCTAAATAATATAAATATTTAGATGATATTTTCCCGGTTTTAACTGTAAATGTAAAGTCCCCGATTTGTTTGTTTAACTTAAGTGAGACTGAATTTGACGCAAGAAGTAACGCAACAACCTGCACGCAGTTCCCCTGTACCCGGTTCCCGCAAGCACCTGTACCAGTAGCACCGTACCAGTTCCTGTTGCGGTAGCTTGTGGTCTAGAATCAAAAGTATCTAATATTACTTTGAATTTAAGGCAAGCATACTTTTGGTTTTGTGATAAAATATAAATTGGCTTACCCTTAGGAATTGCACATTCAGTGGAATCATGGAAACGGAATAGTTCCTGAAAAGTTTTTAAAATAATAATAAATTAATAATTTTCTTTTAACGCATTAAAACTTTTAGTAAATCGCTATCGCTTACTGGCTTGCTGTTGTTAGCATACAACCGCTGTCATTACAACAAGGGCGAAAGTTGCCACAAAAAACGATGCCTCCAAATTTTTGTTCATTTTGAAAAAATATTTGATAGAAAGATATATAATGGACGACTAATTGAATATTCCGATAGATATGTATAAATTTGATAAGAAATAAAAAGATAACCTAAAAGAACTTTCTCTGGCTGATTACAAGATCGTAAGGTTAGGATTTTATAGGGACTTGATGCCCTTTTGTAAAATCATTCCGTCTGAGTTTCGCAGACGTGGTTAACAAGGAAAGCCAAATAATTAACTAACAGATAAAATCTGGATCCATTAAAAGTGTGTTACCATCTTATTGAGGCACGAGCACAACTGAAATAATAGAGTTGTCGATCCAACAGATGCTTCCAGACCAATAGAAAGTCATATTAGGCATTGACCAGTGGAAAACCTGAAACTGATTAATGTACTCTGGGTTTCAAAAAATCGTATGACGATATCGAGCCGAAAGAAAAATAAGCAACAAACCTGCACCAGTTCCTCCTGTACCGGTTCCCGCAGCACCTGTACCGGTAGCACCGGTACCAGTTCCTGTTGCTGGTACTTGTGGTCTAGAAATCAAAAGTATTCATATTTACCTTGAATTTCGCAAACATACATTTGGTTTTGTGATAAAATATCAGAAATTGACCTTACCTAGGAATTGGAATATTAAGTGGAATCCATGGAAAACGGAATAGTTCTGAAAGTTTTTAAACCAATATAAAAATAATATTTCATTTTACGCATTTAAACTTTTAGTAAACGCTATGCTTACTGGCTTGCTGTTGGTTAGCATCAACCGCTGTCATTACAACAAGGGCGAAAGTTGCCACAAAAACGATGCTCAAAATTTTGTTCATTTTGAAAAAAGATTTGTTTTGAAATTTGTTAGAGTTAACAAGATACCTAAAGACTTTCTCTGCTGATTTACAACATCGAAGGTAGGTATTTATAGGGGCTTGATATCCTTTGTAAACCATATCCGTCTGAGTTCCAGACAGTGTTACAGGAAAGCAAATAATTAACTACAGAAAAATCTGGATCCATTAAAAGTGTGTTACATCATTATTGACACGAGCACAACTGAATAAATAGAGTTGTCAATCAACAGATTCTTCCAGACCAATAGAAAGTCAAATTGGCATTGACAGTGAAACCTGAAACTGAATAAGTTCTACTGCGTTTCAATATAATATGACGACAAGAGGTTGGAATTTATGTAATTTATTTTTCTGAAGAATGTACAACCATTATATTGTTTATAAGAGAAATTGATTTCTATGTAGTGTACCAATGGCGTTGAAATATGACGAACTCTTACTAAAATTGCAAAAATTTTCGCACGAAAGCAGACGTAATATAATATGCATTGTCTGGAAGCAACTGCTTAACCATATTGACTGAAATTGAAAACTACATTCTCTACTACAAGGCGGAATACACAACCATGTGCATTCATTGGGGAAATGATTTCATCAAGAACGTAAGCTAAATTTCTTGCGCAGTAAGACCATCTTCTGCATCAAATTTAATCGACAACTGACGATGAGTACCACAGTGATACATCCGTATGCCAAAATTGTTGTGCATGTGATTTGTATTTATAATCAATAAATCATTAAAAATTAAAATTAAATAAAGTTTTTTTGTGACAATTATATTACGAGGATGGCAAAATATTACAATGTAGACGCGTGTGAACGACAAACTCACTATTTATTAAAGCACAGCTGTATAAATAATTCTGTCACTCAATATAAAATATCCTTTTTGAGGCATAAACCAGACAGACCAAACCGCAACGTTGACATTGACAATGAAATCAGATAATATAATGGCCAAAGCAAAATATAAGAAAGAACGTAAAATTATTTTATTAAACTTTTGTATTATATGTTTGTATGTATGTTTAATTAAGTTAAATGGCATCGCAAATTACTTTTTACTCATTCATATTGTTAGCAAAGGATACCTATAAACTTCTCTACCATTCAGACTCTGAATCGTTCTCCGATTCTCTTTCAATTCCCTCCCATCCTCATCCCGAATCCTTTTAAACTGTATAACATCATCTTCCGAAATTTCAATTGGAACTCCTCCCAAAAACCAATTAACTTGTTCATAACATTCCAGCGGACTAGGAGTTGTAAGAGATCCTTCATATTGATACACAAACGTCTGAGGCTCCAACCAAGGTGAAAAATCTAGTCTCTCAACAACTTTGGTTATAGAATTTGGCTCAGCATCCAAAACTGAAGGGATGTGTCTCAAAATCGGTGTCAAAACTGGATTTCTCTCGGCATCTGGACTCGCAACCAGCATAATTCCCAATACAGCTACGGCATCAGGATCCCCTGAATCAATGGCAGCTCTCAAGTTTGGATAAACCTCGAGATAGTGAACGAGGTGAAGTTCCATTGAAAAGCAAATGGACTGAAAGCAATGCTCAGAGCCCAAGGAATTATCTTGACCCCAATGGAAATGTGCTTGTTCCAGTTGGTAAACTCGCAAAGAAACTGCGCCTCTTTCGGGGTAATCCCGGACAGGAAATAGGTAGAATCTGTGATGATTTTGCTGACTTTCTCCATGGTGCAAATCGAGGGTTACAGTGTGTCCATTGTTTTGGATAAAAAAGTGATTCCTAGAATAAAACTGGGATTGGAGAAAAATCTCTTCGGGAATGTAGGTCGTAAACTCCTGCTCTGGAATGTTGATGGGAGATTGCCTATCTCCAAATTGACAAGTAGAACCCCAGAACTCACTGAAGAAGGAGCAGGTTGAATCAGAATAACAGAAACCAGCTTCATGTTGACGAATTCCAAGACCAAAACAGTTGTGAAAATAAGTACTCACAATTAACCCTAAAATGGGAAATTTATGCATGATGACGGCGATAGCAAAGATTGTTTACCTATTTGAACCTCTACAATCAAAACTGAAATAGTATGAGCGTCGAGACAACCCACAAAAAAAATAAGGTTGATGTTCCTCTTCCACCGCAGTTTCCGGTTGCGGTCCCATTTTAAGCATAAAAATAGTATTGGGAAACCCCCTCAGTCTGGCATTGAACTTTTGGTAAAAACATTCACCTTCATTTTTTTCAAGCTTTTATTTTAACTCACAAAGAATTATTCTCATTTCGCGTAATTGATTGATTTTAAGGAGTGCATCCAGTAGCGCATGCAGGTGGGCAAGGAGTTCCAGTACATCCAGCTGGACAAGCGGTTCCAGTTGCAAGGCAAGTTCCAGTAGTACCATCTGTGGCACTACATTTGAGGGGATCGGTGGTTCCACAAGTGAGACATCCAGCTGTTCCTGCTGGGCAAGCGGCTGGCTGTGTACCGGTTGGAGGCACAACTGGAGCTACAGGTCTTGGAATTGGGATGTTGAGCGGGATCCATGGAGCCGGACGGAAAAGCCGTTCTAAAAAATTAAACTTATAAATAAAAAATGTTCTCAAAATTTTAAATAAATTTTTATGATTTTAAATCCTTACGGTGTTGCTGGTTTGCTTCAACAGCCACAATGATGGCAAAAGTTGCCACAAAAACGAGAGCAAGAGCCTTGTTCATTTTTAAAAGAATTGGGAGTTTTATATGAGAATAATTAAAAGGGGTTGTAGTAGTAGTAAAAGTTGACTTGATACAAACCAATCCATGGCACTAGGGTATTTATACGGGCTGATGAGCCGGATATTGAATTGTATAGGTATTAAGTGTACAAACCCCAGATGTTGCATTAACCGATGAATTATTGGCCAATGGCCATCAATACAAATTTAACAGCATCTAACGTTTAAATACCTATATATGTGAAGAAATATTCTAACATTTGGGCAAACTCTTTCGTCGTCATCATCATCCAATAAAATGGTATAAAATTTATATAAATTAGATAACTTTAAGAAAGCATTAAATCATTCGTTTTCATAAGGATTTTGCAAAATAAATGTATCCGTTTCAAGTGACAGGGTTGCAAATAACTTAACCGCATGCGGTTTACACGTTCATTGAAGTAACTCATGGATTCCTCAAATATACTCCGATGATGAGAAGTACACATATTGGAAATCTCAAAGCTATGAAAATGATTGACAACTGATATGGAATACCAAACAGTTTCATTTCATTGTGACAGTATTATCATTCATTGAATTCGGGAATGCAGTGTACGTGATTATGATAACCATCACTTGTCTAATTTTTGCTTCAAACACGTAATACATTTTTATTACCCACTCTTTCATTGGATAGCATCAGTAGCATTCGATAATTTATAATTTTGAAGGTTGCAAAATGTTTAAAACTGGTTTGCTCTTAGCCATAGGCTTTTTAGCCGTGGCTTTAGCCCGCAATCCCGTGTTCCCTGGGTGGTATGCTGACCCAGAGGGTATAGTTTATGGAAACAAGTAAGTTGAGGAATAATTAATAAATGGAGCATTGTAAGAATTAATTCAAATTAAATGTAATAAGTTCTATATTTTCCACAGGTATTTCATTTTCCCAACATACAGCGCACCATTCGGTGAGCAGACCTTCTTCGATGCTTTTTCCAGCCCTGACCTTGTCAACTGGACGAAACACTCTCGAATCATTGACAACAATGAAGTCAAATGGGCAGTTGGTGGCATGTAAGCTAACAAAATTTCTGAGAAGTAGATTTTTTAAAAACGGAAAATTCTAAATTAAATTTATTTAATTTATTAGGTGGGCACCTTCCGTTTTTGAAAACGGTGGAAAATACTACTTCCTTTGGGGTGCTAATAACGTCCACCAAGGAGAAATTGGAGGTATTGGAATCGCAGTTGCTGATCAACCCGAAGGCCCTTACAAGGACTTAATTGGCAGACCTCTGATTCAAGATATAATCAACGGAGCTCAACCCATTGATCAGTTCGTGTTCAAGGATGCTGATGGCCAATATTACATGTATTACGGGGGCTGGGGTCACTGTAATCTTGTGAAATTTAACCAAAACTTTACTGCCATTGTGCCCTTCCCAGATGGAGAACTTGTTAAAGAAGTCACCCCACAGGACTATACAGAAGGACCATTTATGTTTATGAGGAATGGGACTTATTATTTCATGTGTCTTGAAGGTATGTAAAAACAATTTATTTCTCCATTCCCAAAAATAGTTTTGCCAATTTTGCTATTCTTATCCTTTTTTCATTTGGGCACAGACTTGGCCAGCTACAGAGTAGCTTATGCCATGTCAGACTCCATTTTTGGGCCATTTAGACGAATTGACACGATTCTCGAGCAGGATGCTAATATTGCTCGTGGAGCAGGCCATCACAGCGTCATTAAAGTACCAAATGATGAAAAATATTTTATTGTGTATCACCGACGGCCACTCAACCGAACAGATGGGGACATCGCGGAGCGGCAATTGACAGAAAACGAGAAATTTTAATGCTGAACCATCGCAGAACGGGCAATTATGGTATAGTCTGTGGAAATAAAGAAGGGTCCGTTACTACCCTTAATTTTTAAAGCAATTCAAAAAATATCAAATGAACTGAAACTGTCACAAATTAAATGCAAATTAACTTATCAAGCGACAACCACCGTCAAAATCAATCAATCAATCAAAATTTCAACTTGTTTTTCATAAGCATATGTAATTGTCATCAGAAAAACAATTCCAGATCGATTTATACAGCGGTCGCATAAACATAAAATTAAGTAGTTCAAAATGTTCAGGTTTGCATTTTTCGCATTTGCCCTAGTTTCCGTGGCCCTTGCCCGAAACCCAGTGTTCGACGGTTGGTATGCGGACCCAGAGGGTATAGTTTATGGGAATAGGTATTGGATTTTCCCCACATATTCTGCTCGGTACGAAGAGCAGATTTTCTTTGATGCCTTTTCCAGCCCTGATCTCGTTACATGGACCAAACATGAAAGAATTATAGACAATAACGAAGTGAAATGGGCTAATAAAGCTATGTGGGCACCTTCCGTTTTTGAACACGGTAAAAAATTAAAAAACTATTGCTATTTAAAAAATATTTTGAATGCAATTTTATCGAGACTTTTTTCAACAGATGGAAAGTATTACTTTCTCTTTGGAGCAAATGATGTTGGCTGGGGAGGAGAAGGAGAAGTGGGTGGAATTGGAATTGCAGTTGCAGACAGGCCAGAAGGACCTTACAGGGATATGTTGGGACGCCCTCTAATAAACGAAAATGTGAATGGAGCGCAGCCTATTGATCAATTCGTGTTTAAAGATGCGGACGGCCAATTCTACATGTTTTATGGTGGTTGGAATCACTGCAACTTGGTTAAATTTAACCAAAACTTTACTGGACTTGTGGCTTTCCCAGATGGACAGATGTTCAAGGAGGTGACCCCAGACAGTTATGTGGAGGGACCTTTCATGTTCATTAGGAATGGAATTTACTATTTTATGTGGAGTGAAGGTATGAAATACTTTGAAAAAATTGATTTCTGAATAAATTTTAAAAAGTGAATTTAATTCAATTTTTGCACTTACCTTAGGTGGATGGACTGGTCCAGATTACAGGGTAGCCTATGCCATGTCAGACTCCGTATTCGGTCCTTTTACTCGTATTGACACGATTCTGGAGCAAGATTCGAATATTGGAACTGGAGCTGGACATCATAGCGTTATTAAAGTTCCCAACGAAGATAAATACTTCATCGTGTATCACCGTCGTCCTATTGGTGATAATGATGGTAATCATCGTGTCAGTTGTGTGGATGAAATGAACTTCAATGCTGATGGAACCATTCAGAAAGTTAGAATGACTAATGAGGGTGTTACTGGGCCTCTTTTACCTTAAACGTGACCTTCGTATCGGCACGAGTTGTTTGCAGAATGAATTCAAATTTCTCACAATTAATGCTGTATTTGCGCAGCAGTTGACGAGGAAGGAGGGTTTTTAGTTAAATAAATTGCAATGAGGTTTTTAGGCAGTTATGCACACACGTGCCTTCATTCATACATTTTTTGGAGATCACCAGGGTTCCAGGTTTTCCGGGAAAATTTATATGTCTGTCTTTGCTTAACATAAACGATACATATTTATTCAAGTTATCGTTTTAGAAAGCATCGGGTGCTGCTGCACTTTGACCAAATTTAATAAATTTAAGGAAAAACGCATTTATTTACGAAATCAGGTGTACTTTGCATTCAATAACAGTAACACGAGTACATAAAAATTCATATAAATAGCGAAGCGGACAGAGGCTTAAAGCATATTGCATCTGATAATCATCCGATCTTAGATTCACCGGAGTTTCAATTTGTCTTAAAATGAACAAGTCTTTAAGTTTCATCTTCGTGGCAACCTTTGCCGTCGTCGTTTTTGCCGCAGTGGAGGCAAATCAGCAGAAGGAAAATAGTGAGAAATTTAAATTGTTAAAATATATACTTGACAACAATGACAGAAAAACTTAAACTTTCATTCCACCAATTTTTCAGAATTCTTTTGGTTTCGTCCTGGCCCATGGATTCCGTTGAATATTCCGATTCCCAGGTTCGTTAATCCTTCTGCAGAAGATCAGTAATGCTTAAAGAAAATATAGTAATTTATAATGATCCGTGTTTACAGACCTGCAGCAACCACAGAGTCACCTGCGACGTCAACGGCACCATCTACTAGTTCAGCAGCACCATCTACTAGTTCAGCAGCACCAACTGAAACAACAGGGGCATAATGTCATGGAAGTTTCTACCATTGAAGGACCGTATCCTGAACATGTATCACCGGCATTAGTTTTAATACATATGCTTAACATAAATATATATATTTTGAATTGCACCTACCTCATTCATGACAAAAATGCTTTCCAAGCTAAATCTTAAAATTGGGAATAAATCAAATTATTAATCACGAAAAAATATCTATTATACATACCTTATTAGTTAAACACGATTTAACAATTTGTTTCATAATAAATTTTTTTAATGATATGATAGGTTCGTACTGTCTTCCTGGTTCATCATTCAAGTGTTGCAATACATAATTTAGTCGCAGTCTTTTCTCTGGAAAAGTCGCTTTTTATATAAAAACTGAAGTGCTTATGACCTGTGATTGTGAAAGAGGATTGGTATTTTTAAGAAAGTTGCATATCTACCGAGTGGAGGAGTTCGTGAGAATCAAAACTTGCAGGTGTGGTTTCCTGTGGAAAGAAACTACCTATGAGGCAATGTGAAACTTGTAATATCATTGTGGTGCAGTACAGGGTTGTCGTCTGTGGTGCTCGTAAATCCTGTTCTGATTCTGTTCTTTCGTTTTCCAAATGTGCCTGTAACTGGTGCAATTCGAGGAACATTAGTCTGACCAGTTGACTCCAGAATGGTAGGAGGAGGGCCTTTCATATTTATTTGAAACCAAACAAGTAAGTGCGGAAGTTTAATTTTTAGAATTTAAGTTACTTTAAAGTCTTCTTGTTTTAATAGTTATTTTACCTTGCGCACAAGCATTTTCAGTAGATGCTTCAAATTAAATGTGTGCTTATGCATGTAATTTGCAAGTCAGACTCTTCGTACTGTCATGATGTTGGAGAAAGGTCTTTATAGTGCAACTAGAGGAGGACAGTTATCTTTAATCTGACAACTGTGTTCCAAACTCGGTGTACATGGAGCTATGACGTTTTCTCTTAACTTTTCTCCATTTAAGGCTAATTTAACGTTAGTTAAATGGAGAAACCCTGAGTGTTACCAAAGCATCGCTACCAGAGCAAGGCATATTGTAGATCAATTGAGCAGGACTTCACCAAAAAAGTAATTCTTCATCGTGAATTGTAATATAAACCCCTTGTGTAGATTCAATGAACTGCGACGCCAGTGGAACCATTCAGACGTTATCTAGAACGAATGTTTCTTTACAAATTAAGTGGTTAAATATCATTTTATTGTGATTATTTTTTGCAGCCATGCCCATAAACAAATTCATATGATCGTTCCAAGGCAAGGTCAAAAATAGGTACTTAAAATTAAACTATTTGCTCATCATGTATTAACTTTCTGGTAATTTTACATATTTTTTTCATTTGTCTGTCTGCCATTCTGTGTATGAAATTAATTAAACAGTCAATTTTTGTTGGTCTCTCGTTGCCCCGTTATTTCATTTTATTACCTGTTCGAGAGTAGACATATAAATGCTTCAGCTCTTTGCCTACATTATGACCATAGAAAATACACTTATTTATTCAGCTGATATTGGTTTTCAAAGCATTAGCTGCTACTGCACTTCTGCAAGAAAAATGCACTTTATTTACAAAATCTGGAATATGCCATCCAATAAAATAACAATAAAATGAGTCGATTGTGAAGTCATATAAAAAGCACAGTGTAACCCACTATGAACTTACAGCATACTCTTTCAAATTTGTATCCGTTTCTGGGTTCAACCGGAATTTCATTTGGTCTTAAAATGAAAAAGTCATTGAGTTTCCTCTTTGTGGCAACATTTGCCATTGTCGCATATACTGCAGTTGAGGGGAAAGAGAAGGAAAACAGTAAGAAATTTTACTAGCATAAGATGTCGAAATATTTCATGAAAAAATTGACTTTCACTCATGTACTATTCTTCAGAATTTTGGTTTCGTCCTGCTCCATGGATTCCACTTAATATTCCTGTTCCCAGGTAAGTTCTAGACTTTTGAACCGTTTTATTGCAGAAATGGTATGTAAAGTAGCATTATTTTATATAATGATTCAAATTACAGACCTCCAGCAGCAGCACCAGCGCCAGCAGCAGGAACCCCACCTGCTACTCCACCCGCTGGAGCATCACCACCCGCAGGTGGGGCACCAGCAGCACCTGCAGACGGGGCCGCGCCAGCAGCACCAGTTGATGGAGAAACGCCACCTTAAGACAGTCGTTAAAATGGTCACCATATGTGCTAATCATTCTAACTTGGAATACTTGAGCTTAGTATGCTGAGCCTGAAGATAACCAAGTTAACACAGGTCGTTCAAAATTAAAAAATACTTGCAAAGCTGAAATCGGAAATAAACAAAATTATAAATCAAAGAAAAATAACTTGTCAGCATTCTAAATTTTTGGTTACTTAAACGCCAATGTGGCAATTTTTTACTGAAAAGAAATACTAGTCAATAACAGATTTGTCTGAGTGCGGACTGCAGAATTGGAATAAGCTCTGCAGTTTTATATTAATATAGATCCGACTCGATGAGCACCACTGATTACCAGGGTCTTCACCCCTACGTTCTGATTGATGATTTAGACAAACATGTAACTTGTTCAAAAAACGAACGTAGTTTAATTTTAGCATTTAATTTAGACAGATAGCTAGCTTACCACAAGTCATACTCTGTGTTTGGACCTTTCAGAAGTACTGGCATAACTCTGCAGCAAGATTCATGTTTTATGTTGTAGCTAAAGCAGCACCTCACATTAAGATCCTTTTACGCAAGTCCTTTATGGTATAGAATCGCCAATTGGCAATAATGATGAAAACTCTCGCGTCAGTTGTGTTGAAGAAATGAACTGCGTCGTTGTGGGATCCATTTTAGCTTTGTCCATAAAAATATTTGTTTAGGTTTAGCGAATTATATTCCTGTTATCGCTTTAAGCAGGGTCAAAAATAGGTACTTGCTTAAATATTGTTAGCATCAAAATATTTGCTCAGTACGAATTCCATTTCTTACCTGTTTGCAAATTATACAGTTTTTATTAATTAACAGAAATATCAAATAACTATTTCTTCATTTGTCTGTCCAAACTTCTGTGGAGTTGCTAATTTTATTAAACTCACATTTCACGTTTTTCAATCTTATTATTGTTCCGCTCTTTCTCTCCATTATGATGATAGAAAATATACCGATTTATTCAGGTGTAATTTGTTTTCAAAACATTGGCTGCTACTTTTACAAGAAAATAAATTCTGCAAAATTTGGAGGATGCCAAACAACAAAATGAATGAATCACAAATTCATATAAAAAGGGCAGGGGGCTTGATCTGACACCAATACTGGTTTAGATTTACAAACATTCGTTTCTTGCATTCAAACCTTCTTAAAATGAAAAACCCGATAAGCTTGGTCTTTGTGGCAACCTTTGCCATCTCCGTACTTGCTGCAGTGGAGGCAAACGAGAAAAAGAACAGTGAGAAATTCAACTGTTACCATAATCTTTCAAAACAGTTAAGCTCTCTAACAAAATATTAAACTTTCGCCTATTACTTTTAAAAGTTTTATTTCACCCTGGTCCATGGATTCCAATTAATATTCCAGTTCTCAGGTAACTACTGGTTTAGGACCGTATAAGCTATCGAATTAAGGGTGTGAATAATTTATTATCCATCTTACAGACATTAACTGGCAGCAGGACCCCCTTCAGATAATGCAGGACCACCCTCAGATGAAAACGGTTCTTAAAACGGCTACCATATTGCAATGACCATTTTATCCTTTAGTGAAGAAATTCACTACCAACATTATTTTACCAATATATATTTTAGCACATTACTTTTGAAGGTAAGTAATTCTAATAGATAATGGATTCTCATGTATCTGCTCTCAGTGAAGTTAAAAATATGCATTACTAAAACCAACATCAGTTGGTAATTAGCCATATGTATAGGCATTTCAACAAACGGCAGTGTAGAAATAAGGAGCACCGACTACCGGTGTGCTATAAAAAGTGTATATTTAAATTGAAAAGCTTACTCAGTTTTAAATAGTGAATAAACTGGTGATTTATATTTTTATTCGTACCATATAAATGTTAGTTGAAATGTTTACTATTTATCATTTTTAATTTTTTAATTCGACAATTTAAAATTCCAATACACTAACTAATGGCACCCAAAAGCTTTTCACATTCCAACCCAATCAAATCAGCCAACAGTTTAGTGTCACTCTCATCCATCACACTTGCCTTGGTTTGTACAGAAAACTGTGAATTCTTGTAGCTTAGTACGAAAAACTGGACCCCTGTGATAATGAAAGACAAAAGTATTACTTTTTTAAATTCCTTAATTTTTAAAGATTATTTACTTCTTTAAAAACTACTAACATATGGAACTGGGTTGAAACCCAACAGTCATGGTGAAATCCGTGCACGGGTATGACCCAACATTGAATCCAGCTTCCTCTCCTGCAATGTTGCTGACAACGGTTGAAACAGAGCGGACTGGAGTAAGTATATATCTCATCCCACTTACCCATGTAGACACGAGATGAGCCATAATTTCAGTAGCTTGAGGAATGGAACTAGAGCGTAATTTATTGTAGAAAGCTTCGCATTTTTGGAGACGTCGTCTCTCGGAAGGCTCGTCTACCGGAAGACTAGGTATGCCAATATATCTACAAATAAGCCAAAATGAAATCCTTTAGACACGATTGAGTATGCGTACATAAATAATGACTCCAATTCTTACAAATGATTCTTTAAGAAATCCGGATGATTCTCCTTTGGTAGCATGCAATAGACAGGAAGCTCTTGATTACAAGTTATCCCTTTTTTCTTATGGAAATTCCTAATAGCATTACTAATAATCAACAGAAGAACTGAAGACATGCGAACCTTCTGCTTCGCAGCAATGAACTTTATGACATTCATTGGTGTTTTCTCTGAAAACGCAGAATAAATGGACGACTGATCATTATAAACATCCTTGACACACCATGGATGCTTCTGCGTAATCAATTGACTTTCCAAAACCAATTGGTTAATTCGAATAAGATTGTACGACAGCCACAGGTAGAAATTGATTTGATCCCATATACTTTGTTGCTTGTGCGAAGCCGTTACAGCAGTGAGCTTCTTGTTACCCAAACCCTCCACTAAAAGCTTCAAAACGGATTTCCCATCTGCCATGGAATGGTGTATTCTCAAAATCAAAAGAGTTTGGACCCTGTCTGTTTTCTTTAATTCAGGTTCGCAATAGTTTCTTACTATGATCATTTCCCACGGGCTTCTTCCATCGGGATAAACTTTGTTCAGCATAGTTTTATGAATAGTAGGGATTTTCTCCGCTTTCAGGTTCTGGACTTCGAAAATGTGACTTTCTATTTGGAAATTTTCTTCTTGTTTCCAAAATCTGTATCCCATAAAGTTCACTTGACACTGTTTTAGTTCGGGATATCGCAAAACCTCAGGTCCTGTGCTGGACATAATTTTTGCTTCCAATACATTTGTGAAAACAAGTTTATGGAGTTTTTGTAAGCTCAAATCGCCTTCAATTTTTAATATAGAAACGATGGAACAATTTGCCTTGTTTTGGTTGTAGTTGTCATCCAATAAGGTGGCAATAGGGTCAAGGATTTTCTGCAGGTCTTTTTTGAATATTTTAACTATTAACAGCACTATAGCCATGTATATGTATGATGGTATCCACAATGAAATTTGGAGGATGGTGCTAAGCACACGTATCGTAAATATTACAAACTTTATCACAACTGTCATTTTGTTCATAACTTAACATACGAGAGAGATGATACAGACAACAAATAAAAGGTTTCTATATTTCCATGCTTTCGCACAGCTCCACCAACTCTAACCACGAGTGTAAAACAGTGTAAAATAACATTAATAATAAGAAAACTTGGGTGCTGCTTATTTTTTCATGTTTGTATGTGGCTTGAACGACGTGTTTTCAACCAGTATTTCAAGGTTTCTTTACATCCCATGTTATTGCCTGCATCTTTTTACTATGTCTCCGGTTGCGCATTCCAACTCAAATTCGCATGAATAACACAATGTATTTTAACTTCTAATACCTGAATTTGTAATTGCGCACTGAAATATGAGTGTCAAACTACTCATAAGCATAAAGTACGTCAAGCCAAATCGGAATTGTCGGGTATAAATCTTGCTATGGAAAATACCATGCAAATTACGTATTGTATGGAAATCACAATCATCCCACGATTCACTTTGAAATACAGATACAATTAAGTGTAAAAAATTCAGTAACTCCAATGCAAATGTTTCATGGTTGTTACGCACTTTGAATTAAGCACACCAGGTTTCTCCAGAAGCTGGAGTGTACTGAATTTGGGAGGATTGCGGAGTGCAAATTAATAAACTCGTTAGAAATGTCTTGAATTCTGCTCATTGAATGTTGTTCATTCATCACATTTCACAACGGAAACTAATACCAATGAATCCTGATTGAAATAATTGAAATATAGTCCATAAAACAGCTCTGTTTACCCTCATGGGCACCCAATTCTGAGCTAAGTAGAAACATGAAGCTATAATGCGTGTGAATCATTTCATCAAAGTTTCCTATAAATCTCATGCTTTTGCAACAGACCAGTATTCCGCAAAATATCCTAACATATAAATATATAGCAATACCATTGCAAGTTGTCCATTCTAAGTGAATCTCTATCTTTTGTATTATAAAAGCTCTACCTAATGATATTCTCATTATTTGTAAACTGTATTCAACAGAATGCAACGCATTTGGAATCAACACTTCAACGCGTTGTGCAACAATTTTACTCATGATCAACGTTTTTACATGTTCCAAATGGGCTCCTAATATTGCTTGGAGAAGCTGGGCAGGTAAATTATCTTGTTGGTTTCCTGAGTTCAATGAGTACATAAATGTACACGATATGCAGGTTGGTTATTAAAATGCAGAATATACGTTATAACTGGCATAGTAATTCATATTACGTACAAGTTTATCAGGGATACAATTGTCGTTAAAATTTCCCATCCTACAAGCTTTATTACTGGAACCTGCTTCATTGTTTTGCTATCACTCTCTGTCCACTCTTCAGAGGAAGCAGCCAGCGTACATACTTATTATCAAATTGAAAAATTAGCACTAAAGAAAAAATGGCATTTGGCCAGGCAAACAATTCTATTAAAAAAATTCTAAAGTATCATGTCATTCCTTCAATAAGCCTACTATTTCTCACCATATCCTCTCAATCCTTGGCATTTGTTGGAAACCCTGAACTATCCTTCTGCGTTTGGAATCTATTCGGCAACTTATTTTCGTGGATATTTGTTCTGGCACTCATTTCATGGGCAGTTTTGTGGTTACATTTACCCTTCAAGCAGGTGAAGGGCCCTCCAAGTCCAAGCGGTGTCCGGCCTTTATACAGAGTTGAATTCTTAAATTTAATGTTTGTTTTATTTTTTCGGAATCACTGTTACATGGGAAGCTAATTTGTGCATTTTTAATTTCAGACGGGTGGCAACATTTACTCATGCGTCACTGTTGGGCTTCTCCTGGTAGTGTCAGCATTTAATCCTCAATTGTGCGTAGAAGTTTATAGAAACATGAGTCAGATTCTTGGAACACTAAACGTTGTTGCACTATCCCTTTGTGTTTATCTTATTACTGGAAAAACAGGAAACAATGCGGGGGCTCACAAAAAGGAAACTGAGGTAATAATCGATATCAGCAAAACTAATTTTGAAATTAAGCCGTTTTCATGGAAAGGAAAATCACTCTTCTTTTAATATATGAATGTTTCCAGACCAGCATCGTATATGAATTTTTCATGGGATCAGAACTGCATCCACGTCTACTTGGAATGGATGTGAAACAACTGACTAGCCCAAGACTAGGGAATATGATGTGGCAACTTTTTAATATTATCTTTTTCATAGCGGGTTGGAAGCTGAATGGTTTTGACTCTGGTCACTTTGTTAATGTCTTGCTTCAAACGGTTCACATTTATAAAGCTTTTCATATGGAGAACTATTACTTTTCCATGTTTGAAATGATGGAGGATTGTGCTGGCTACTATTTGTGCTGGGGAAGTTTGGTTTGGATGCCAAGTTTCTTTGCTTTTCAGTCTTTCTACTTTGTACACCACCCCACAAATATGTCGACGTTTTCATCAATTTTTATACTTGCTGTTGGCTTACTAGCTATTTACTTGAACTATTGTGTTAACACTCAAAAGGGACAGTTTCGGAATGAACTAAAATTAAAAGTAAAGCTGAATGAAGATATGATTATAAAACCGGTTGGAATTCCCGTGAAATATTTAGCCCCAAATGGAGAGCTTAAAGACACTCACCTGTTGATATCAGGGTGGTGGGGTGTTGCCCGTAAAATAAATTACACTTTTGATTTGGTTACAATCATTGCTTGGTCTCTCCCCGGAATCACACATGGAATTTGGTGCGGTTTATATTTTCCCTTTGTGTTTCAGTTCATGATTCATCGTATTTTCTACCGAAATGAGGTCAAATGCAGGGGAAAGTATGGTCGTGGTTGGGATGCGTACTGTAAGAAGGTCCCATATAGATTTATACCCTATTTGTTTTGACTATCATGCAGCCACACATTTTTCTTAAGTCATGACAGTTTCTTGATGCTTTACCAAAATATCTTCTAGAAGTCCACAATTCTGTAAAAAGAAAATATGTTATATACATGCTGTGCTAAATATTAATCATTAAATACGACTTCATTTCACTATTTTACAAACATGAACAGTTACTATTTGCTGCGCAGAAAATTCGTTAAACCACGATAAAATATAAATTGGACTAGAATGTTTGGTGTTTTTCTCCGACGTATTTTTTCACTGTAAATAACTTTCAATTATTAGACACACGCTTAGATATTGTTTATTTTAAATCTGATTTCAATTCACAAAAAAATTTTCCATCCTCGACAAACAAGTTTATAACTATTATTTTACACTCAGATACTCGCAAGATATATATCTGGCATTATTTGTTCAGTTTGAACAATCCTTTAATGTCATAATATTAAAACTATTAAATAATAAAAAACTTCTCTAACCTCGAAAAAAACAGTTTTATAACATATAAATTGGATGTGAATGTTGGGTTTTTTTGTCGACATAATATTTTATAGTTAGTTTCTTTAATTGACGCTCAGATATTGTTTATTGTAAATCTGATTTCAATTCACCAAATGAATTCTCTCACCGGCACCTCGACAAAACAAGTTTTAAAGTTATTATTATACGCACAGACGCTCGCAAGATATATATATCTGAATCTATTCGTTCAGTTTAAAAAATCCTGTGTTTCATAATATACATGTTAACAATTTTGTATTAAACAATTAATTCTGAAAATTTAAATTTTCAGTCACTACTCTCCTCATATGACATTGGACACGTGAACAGAGCTTCAGGCTACAAGTTCTTGGAAGGATTTGATGGACTGGCCTTTTCCAATGGTAAATCGAGATTTTTAAAATATACTCTTTATTCTCATTTAATAAAACAGAAAAATATTTGTTATAGGAAACCGATGGCAAAGTCTGAAGAAGCTTATTGCTCCAGCATTTCATTTCAAATCAGTTGACTACAAAATCAGCACGTTCAACACCCATTCCAAAACATTGGTACGGAAACTGGAAGTTCTCTTTAGTGGTAACGGGAAACTAGTGGCTCACCCCATTACGAAGTTGCTGGGCTCGTATTCTGTACAAAGTGTAGTTGGTAAGTTATTGAGTTATTGAGAAAGTTATTTATTCAAAAATCAATACTAGTTTAATTGATTCACAGATTCAGTTATTACTTTGCCTGGTAGTTGTAATGAAGTCGATGCAGATCGGTTTGTGACAAATTTCAAAAGGTAAATTTTTTGCGGTAAATATTTTCTGGGTAGTCATATTAGCAAGCTGTTCTGTTGATGGTTTCTCAGGTACACGGAAATTTTATGTTATCGCATTCTGCACCCTTGGCTAACAATCGGATTTATTTGGAAATTCCATCCTTTGTCAACCGAGTTTGATGCAGCAATAAAGGGAATGAATAGTTTTGCAGACTTACTAATAATGAATCACATGGCTAAAGTCTCCACTGAAGGAAAAGAGGTGAATAATGCAACTTTGGATGAAAAAGAAACCAATTGTCTGATATCACAAATGCTGCAGGTTAATGCTTCATTTAAAGAGATTCTGACTGAAGTAACCACGATGCTTTTCGCTGTAAGCAAATGATGTTATCATATTTATTGAAACGTGAAATTATATGTTAACTGTATTGTTTGTATTTAACTCCAATATTCAGCACGAGAGCAATACTTTATCACTTCTTTATTTCCTGTTGATGCTTGCACTTCATCCTGAACACCAAGAGAAGTGTAGAGAAGAGGTGGATCAAATTTTTAATGACGAAGCTCTAAACTTTAATGACCTGTCTGAATTAAAATACATGGAAAAATGCTTTTTAGAGACGTTGAGACTTTTACCACCAGTCTTTATGTTTGGAAGGCAGCTGGAATCCCCTCTTTGTTTGAGTACGACCCAAATTTATAATTTATTACCATAATTTTTACTTTTGTGAATTGAAACTGAATTATTTTGTGAAATATAGAAAACAATATTACATTGCCACCCGGAACGAATGTTTATGTTTGTCCTCTCGCGATGCACAAGGATGAAAAATACTTTCCCAATCCTGAAGCTTTTAATCCAGATAGATTTCTGCCTGGAGAATGCCAGCAAAGACACCAATACGCCTTTTCGCCGTTTTCTGCTGGTCCAAGAGTTTGCCCTGGTGAGAGTTGACAAAGTTAAATATTCCAGACAAGGCGAAACCATTGCTAAAATTGGTATTTACGTAATTACTTTTAGGAATGAAACCCGCAATTCTCAGCATCAAAATTTTGGTAGCCAAAATACTTCACAAATTTGAAATTACATCCGATGTCAAAATGGAAAGCTTCAAGTTTCGCTTCACCCTAACCATGAGTCCGGAGATCGAACCCACTTTTGTTTTTAAGCCAAGAAATAATTGCTTAACATTTGGTACGTATACAAATACCTACCAAAGTTATAGTTCAAATTGCTGAACTTGCTTCACGGTCAACATGCATAGCTTAGCATTTATATATTTTGAACGACCTATAATAATATGATATTGATATCATTGCATATTACATTGTAATGTATTGCACGATTTGTTTTACAATCTATAAACAAATTCAGTCTTCTCCTATAAAAGTTTTCAAAAATAATTTTTAATATTTTGATGGATAATTGCATTCATCAATGTACATGTTTTAGTGGAGCTGCATTATTAAAATATGCATTTGGTGAAAGTTATACCCAAAAATCAGTACTGTGTGAAGCTTGCTGTACGGAAAAGTGAAGAATTGCAGAATATGCATAGCTATAATACATGAGCAATTTCATTTGTTTATGCACTTCATTTTGGTATTTGATGAAAAGCCAAAATTCATTTCTTAAGACTCGGAAATTTGGATTCTTCGTCAGTGAACAAACTATAATTTCCAATTTGAATTGGGACGGCGAATTGGAAAGACGAAAATTATTAACCAAAGAAAAAATTGTCAACTGGAAGTATTTCCCGTCATTTAAACGTCTATCTAGTAATCTGGTTTCCTGAATACTAAATATTCTCAATAGGTTCATGTAGTCGGCGTTTCAATGTATGTACATCATTGCATGTAGTCAATCAATTATAATTGGTTGCCAACTCTCATGGCTCCATTTCTTAAGCTGCTATGGTAGTTAGTACAACCGGGTTTTAAAAATAATTAAACCAACTTCAGTTATTTTTTGTTGAAAAAAAAGACAAAATTCCATTTACTAAAAAAATAAATGTGAAGCTTTTCCTACAAATTAAAAATGACACTGGAACAATTTGAAATCATTTTGGACAACCCACCTCCACCTACCAGCCGGGCGAGCTCGTCACCGGGAAAGTGTTGGTGAAAGCAAAATCCTCCGAAGTAAAAGCCAAAGGGCTTATCATCACGTTCAAAGGTCACGCCGCTTTCTCCCTCGGCAGCAACAGTGAAGCAGGAGTGAAGATCCGAGGAAACGAGCTTTATTTCAACCTCGGAAAAAAGTTATTTGGCAGCATCCTCAAAGAAGCAGCTGGTGATGAAGAAACAGAAGCTAATTCCAAAGTTTTTCCACCTGGAGTCCTCTCCTCTTTTCCATTCTCCTTCGAGATCCCTGCCGACAAGCACATTCCTTCCAGCGCCAAATTCCCGGATGGAGAAATTTCCTATGTTCTCGTAGCAGTTCTCCATCGCACTTTCTGGAAAAATGATGATGAGACCTGGAAATCCATCCATGTCAAAGCAGGGCTCCACCTTGCAGACGTGGAGGATGCTGCGCATCCCGTTCAGAATGCAGAAACCAGGCGATTCTGTTGCTGGTGTTGTGTCAGCGGTGATCTGTCTCTCACAGTGAAGCTCCCAAAAGGTGGATACATTCCCGGAGAGAAAATCATGGCGGAGGTGGAAATTGTTAATAAATGTGGGAGGCACATCAGCAACTTTTTGGCAGCGATTTGTCAAGTAAATTTTTTCCTTTATTAGGGAAATATATGAGTTTTTGAGGATGATTTTGAATGGAGTTTGTTGTTTTAAACAGAGACTGGAATACCGATCGAATGGAGGAGTTCGTGAGAAGCTAAACTTGTTTTGTGAAGTTTCCCGTGGAAAGGGACTGGATAATGGGCAGAGTGAGACTTGGAATGTTGAGCTGGTTGTTCCAGACCTTCCTCCAACAAAACTCGGAGGAACTTGCAGTATCATTGTGGTGGAGTATGCTGTGGTGGTTTGGAGTGCTCCTAAAACCTGGTCTGATTCTCTGATTAATTTCTGCCCGATTGTGATTGGAAGTGAAGGAGAGGCTGTCCCAACAATTGCAAAATCATTAATATAAAATATGATATACATTTTTAAATACGCTTTGTTTTGTGCAATGCTCGTTGGAATAAAAACAAAATTTTTGGATGTTTGATAAGATTGCAGTTTTTATTACTAGTTTATTTTAGATTTATCTCAAAACCCGCAAACAATTACGCTATCTGGCCCGGCGACTTGTTTACAGGTGACTTTGGACTCAGCCATGGAATATGCAAAGAGTCCCAAACACACCTGTGAATTTGAAACTTCTTTAAAAAATTTTTAGACAGAAATGGCTTTCGTCTTAATAAATTATTTTGCTTACCAAACACACGATGATTGTGACAAGGGTCTTCATACTTTTAAAAAGTGTGCCTTTTGTTTCTTTGCTAATATTTGCAAAATTAGGCCGGATTGGATGCCCTTTGCTTTTTGGTAATGTCCAGTCCAAGATACTTTTCACTGTAGGTCGTTGGTTTGTTCTGCAAAGTCAGTTTGAGAAGTAAATTAAAGTTATCACTAGTTTCTCCCACGTCATCCCCTCATTACCTTATCTATTTGGGTATATCTCGCTTTAATTAGCTTAGTCCCAGCAAGACGTAATTGTGGAGGAATGCTTAATGCTTCCTTCAATCGTATTCCATTGGTTTTCTCATAAAAATACAAATGAAAACAAGACAGAACCAAATCAAGACAGTGAAGGGGAAAGCCTTCAAAACTTATCAGTAGTATGGCAATTAGAGATTAGAGCAAAACATAATTACAAAACTGCATTCAACTCCTTTTTAGGCAGGGATAAAAATGCATTCATATGGGGCAACGTGCAACTCACCAATATCCGACTGATGCTCCTTCCACATAAGTTTCCAACCAAAATGTCCTCCTTTTCAAACTGCATTGGACCCTCACTCCTCATATAAGCGTTCTCCACACTTTTAACCTTGTTTATGTCTGACAATCACAGGACTGCAAGAATGTAAGAGGTATTACGGCATTCACTACTTCACGCATTTCCAAACCAACATTACGTTAGTTGCCAACGAATTTTTTTTTGGAATAGATGATGATGATTGATGCGAATTCACAAACCACAAAACCATTTGAGCATTCCAGCCAGTGGCCAGCTTGTTTTTGTCAGTGCTTATCAAAGCATTTTTACAAGGAAAAAAGCACTCTACATCTTGATAATCACCCCCTTCCAGTGTTCTCCAGAGGAAGATCGTCGGTTGTCAAAATGTTCCTATTCTCGAAGAAGCTCATGTATCTCCTCATCATCGTGACTTTGGTCTTTGGTGTAGACCGTTGCAACGCCGAAGGTAACTTCAAAGTTTATTGATAAGCTCAGCATGATCTAAACGAATTGTTGATAAGTCAATTGTAATCACACTCGTGTCACAATTTTTGACAGGACTGTGGTGTTGGGCGTGCGACGACACCTCAAATCCCCCCTGCTCCGGAGGTGGGGAAGTGGAATGCAAAGATAGCGACCCTGCCTGCGAAGTAAGGAAAGAGGGAGGCAAATTAATAATGAGCTGCGTCGGTCCAGACATATGGAAAGGAGCGGACGGAAAGCTGAAGGAGACAATTCCTGGTGTTGCTTGCTGGTGTAACGATCAACCAAGATGCAACCGTAACCCGGCATACTGTAGCAGTTTGAAGGAGGATGGTCTCATAGGCACTACTAGAAAAGGCGATAATGATGTTAGCACTGAAGGAGAGAGCGCCACTAGTAGCGGAACAGTTGGAACCATCATTTCTCCTGGTTTGGCTATTCTCTTCTGGTTCCTGTAAATTTTATGTTTATTCTGGTCTTTCAAAACAGCAAATGTCTTATTCAAAAGTAACACATTAAATACTTTGTACAAGTAAAATTTCTTATGATTCGGAAGCTACTTTTCATTGTCATTTGAATTGACCAGGTCCTCCCAATCCGGAAGGCCATATCACGAAAAATAAATTTCTTTCAAATTTGCAGATTAATAGTACTCCTAAAGTTACATTATTTCACCAATTTTTATGTGTCAAAGTTAGATGGTTTAGAAGTTATGCCCAATTGCCCGCAAATTTCGTCATTCAGTTTTCGCCTTTTGTGGGAAGACGGTTAATGATAATTACTTGTTTTCTTTTGCAATCGGCACCTTATGAGTTGTTTTAACTAGCGTTTTTTGGTTTGTCGAAAAAGATCATCGTTTTGGCAGTAGAGTATTTCAAAGTTTTTTTTTTGAATTTTTGTGCCATTTTGGCACTTTTTTGGAAAAACTGTTCCTTTTGATTAAACTGAGGCTGAATTTGAATTCTACAACCAAAAATACACCTAGCACTTTTTTTTTACACATACAAGTTGTATACTTTTAAAGATAATTGATTAAAGATAATCCCGTCCTTGTGGTGCTCATTGCACTTATTCATTAAAACTCAATTATCTTTAAAAGTATACAACTTGTATGTGTAAAAAAAAAGTGCTAGGTGTATTTTTGGCCGTAGAATTCAAATTCAGCCTCAGTTTAATCAAAAAAGGAACAGTTTTTCCAAAAAAGTGCCAAAATGGCACAAAAATTCAAAAAAAAAAACTTTGAATACTCTACTGCCAAAACGATGATCTTTTTCGACAAACCAAAAAAACGCTAGTTAAAACAACTCATAAGGTGCCGATTGCAAAAGAAAACAAGTAATTATCATTAACCGTCTTCCCAAAAAGTGCGAAAACTGAATGACGAAATTTGCGGGCAAATTGGGCATAACTTCTAAACCATCTAACTTTGACACATAAAAATTGGTGAAATAATGTAACTTTAGGAGTACTATTAATCTGCAAAATTTGAAAGAAATTTATTTTTTCGCTGATATTGCCTTCCCGGATTGGGGAGGACCTGCGTCAATTATAACATTATTATTTTAATTTATTTGCATACAAAAAAAACATGATAAAATCAGGTGGATCATAATGGATAAGTCGTTATTAGAATTGCAGAGGAGGAGTAGTGTATTTACCTGGAAGAGGTGGAAGCCTTTTGGTTGCCAAAGAAATTTTTTGAAAAATGATCACGTCTTTTTATTACTTTTCTGTTACGAGCTGATTATGATGATTGATGATAATTTGTAAACAACAAAAACATTCGGGATTTCCAAAAACGAGTAGCAAGCTAAAAGCTTGTTTTATCAGGACAGTGCTTATCAAAGTTTAGAGTAAAGTTTTGCAAGGAAAAAAGTAATCTTGATTATCACCCCATCCAGTTGTTCAGAGGAAGACCGTCGGTTGTGAAGGGAGCGTGTCAAAATGTTCCTGCTCTCGAAGAAGCTCATGTATCTCCTCATCATCGTGACTTTGGTCTTTGGTGTAGACCGTTGCAACGCCGAAGGTAACTTCAAAGTTTATCGATAAACTCAACATGGACTACTGAGAAATTGTTGATTAGCTAAATTTTAAACGTGATCGTCCCTGGTTTTTTGCAGATCCGACTAAATGTCATGTTTGTGAGCCCTGCAATGCTTGATGGTAGCGGCGAGGAGTCCATAACCTGTCCAAATGGCGACTATGCGTGCGGAGCTATAAAATCAGGAGACACCATAACCAAACGCTGCAGCAAAGATGAGACCGAATGGCGAGATTCACCTGGATCTAACACACCGAAGGACAAAAAGGGCGAAGAGTGTTGGTGCAGAGATAATAATTGCAATGGTCCGACGTTTTGTGGCTTCAATGTAGATGGAGGTTCCGGAGGCAACGGTACTGGGACTGGTGGAGGTGGCGGCAGCGGAAGCAGCGGTGGTGATGTAGGAGACAGTCTCACTAGCGGAGCGGTGGAATCATCATTTCTCCTGGCTTGGCTATTCTCTTCTGGTTCCTATAAATTTTATGTTTATTCTGGTCTTTCAAAACAACAAATGTCTCATTTAAAAGTAACACATTAAATATTTTGTACAAGTAAAATTTCTTCTGATTCGGAGGCTACTTTTCATTATCATTTGAATTATCACACTATTTTAATTTATTTGCATACAAAAAATCATGATAAAATCAGGTGGATCATAATGGATAAGTCGTAATCAGAATTGTAGATGTGGAGTTAGCAGCAGAGTACTGGGAAGAGGTGGTTACACTGGGAAGCCTTTTTGGTTCATATTTTAAAAATGTTGATAATCATCGAGAAAGAGTGTCTTCATTCATTCTAATTCCTACAAACAATCATAAATTATGATTCATAATTTAAAATGGAGGGAACAACAAAGATTTCACTGTAAATTTAAAATAATTATTTCCTACATTCAGGGTGTTTGTTGTTCCTTACATTTTAAATATTTCTATTTTTCAGGTGAAAGTTTTGTTGATTCATGTATTTTGAAAGGAATCAACTAAGACTTGTAATAATATTATAAGTTGATTACATTATAACGATGAGAAACTGGGAAGATACCATTTCGAAGGGTATTTAGTACAGCACGCACATATAGTTTCATATCCAATTTCAAAGTAGAATGCAAATGATCTGATCACATTATAATGACATGAAAATGCAAAGCATCCGTCTAACATTTGGTTAAAATCCCGGTTGAGGAAATATGACTTTTTTGGGAAGGAGAAATTTTTTCCAAATTGGATTTTTGATTTTTGGCGTCATTAAAAAGTTATAAAACATTCCTTGTCCAAACCATGAACTTTTCAGTTATTTTTGCTTTGTAGGTTGTATAGCTCAAGCCCAAACTATAATAGTTAGAACAAGAACGAAAGATGCATAATATGGGTCTTGCAAATAGAAGACATTTCGTATAGAAGCGTAGTCCCAAAATTCCAAGTCCTACTGGGTCAAAAGTTGTGTTTTATGTTTTGGACACAGCCAAATGCACCTTTACAACCCGTCAGTAGTTACCAATGGAACTTCACGAAGGGCGTGCATTTGCGAAGCAAATGCACTAAGGGCACCCCACTCAGCGAATATGGTGAACAGCTTTCATTCATGCACTTTCACGTACTTGCCTAGGGTGCATCCTTATGGTTGCCAACGCTTTTTTTGTAAGATAATCACGGCTTTTTACTTTTTTTCACCCATCAGCTGATCATGATGAATGGTGAGAATTTGTAAACAACAAAAGCACTTTGGATTTCCAACGAGTAGGAAGTTAGAAGATTGTTTTATCAGCACATTGCTTATCAATACAGTCAAGTTTTACAAGGAAAAAAGTGTTCTACATCTTGATAATCATCTCATCCACCTATTCGAAGGAAGCCCGTCGTTTGTGAAGAATTGATCGGGAGGAACTCTTCAAAATGTTCCTGTTGTCAAAGAAGCTCGTGTATCTCCTCGCCATCGTGGCTCTGGTGTTTGGTGGAGACCGGCGCTCTGCTGAAGGTAACTCCAAAGTCTATTGATAAGCTCAGCAATGTTGTACCAGTGCAGATAAGCCTTTAAACGATCTTGTGTCTAAATTTGCTTTGCAGGACTGAACTGTTGGGACTCGGCCCAAGCTACATCAGTGGAATGTGAGGGTACCGATGGCACCGTTGCATGTGAAGCAAAGAAAGTCGGGAACAAGATAACCAAAGGATGCAACATCGCCCCCGAAGAATGGAAAGATGCAACTGGACTGCCAAAGCAGAAGGATGGCGTCGAGTGCTGGTGCATAACTACCGACTGCAACAAAGAAGACAGCTACTGCAAATTGAATGCTGTTGGAATCACTGGTACTGGAGGAGGTACTGGAGGGGGTACTGGAGGTGGTGGATCCGGTAGTGGCGGCAGTGTTGGCGGAGTAGGAGACAAACTCACGAGTGGCGCAGCCGTTGGAGCCATCATTCCTCCTGTTTTGGCTGTTCTCTTATCGTTCATAACCGCAGCGATTGGGTCTTCATGAAGCTTGGTGAAACTGAATTTTGAATAAATTGTCTGTCTTTTGGAAACAATACTTATATTCTCAATAAAATGAAATGCATTACAAAATTACTTGAGTTTAATGGATCATATTTAATTGCATCTTATCTTGAGTATTTCTAGTGACAACGGCACCATAAATGATTAATTTAACATAATAATAATTATTTTACTTAACTTTAATCCATTACTTCTTTCCACTTCGCATTCTGTTAAGAATTTCATCTTGACATTAATTTTTTGCTTGTGAAATAGTTCAGACTAGTAGTTCAGATGAGGAGACAGGCGCTTTATTCCTTGATTATTTGGAACCTCTTCTCCTCGGTGTTTTGTTATCGGGATGCGGAATTCGAGAGGAAACTTGCGAACCTCCAGTACGACGGAGTCGATCATAGTCAAATCATCAGGTGGTGGGATTCGTACAAACAGAACCGATCTGGAATTCGTACCGGCGCCCGAGTGTTTCCCCTCTGTGTGGGAAAAGGCTTGGATGGGAAATACCCACCTAAACTCCTCCGCTGGGCCCCCATCTTGGACGACCTTTTTTTGAAGGATGAGAGAAATTATGACCCAAAAATTCATTATTTTCGGAATAAAGGCTCAAGTCTCGAGAGCGTAAGATTATCTTTCGATTGGATTCAGATTCATTTTCATTATCATATAGAGATTTTATTCCTCCGCAGGTGAAAACTAAGCGGATGGAACAGGATAATCCTGAAACAAATAAAGGCCCAATTAAGATGCAACAGTGGTTCCATATGCATCTGGAATTTAGAAGGCCGGTGCGAGGTCTTCTGGCCCAGCCAATTATGGGTCCTTTGGCTGTCCCTGGATTGGAATTTGTAGATGTCCCGTGTAAAGAGCATTCTAATCAATCCCCTGGCGTGACCATCCAGCCCTGCACATTTTCGCCTCGGTCGGCCTACGTTTGGCCAAATGTTTATCTCTACGACGGGTCCCCGACTCAGACTCTGTTTCTTAGCTTCCGATGGAATGAGGCGCAATGTATGGAGACGGCGTTTTTTCAATTTATCTTCATCATCACCACCGCATTCGCAGCAGACGACTACGAAACTACGCAAAGCGGAGTTATCGTCTACAACTATAAACGATTTACCTTCAATGCGGAGTATGTATCAGGGTTGTTCACACCCAGCTACTTGGGCTTTTCGCCGAGTTACACATGTAATTTGGCAACCAGTTCTTTCAGTCGCAGTTATGACTTTCGCCTCCTTCCCAATAGGGAGTTTGATGAGTGTGTTACTAAAGGGGTGGGTAGAAAAGCGGGGATCTGGGGCTGGACATGTCCTCCTGGGCCATTTGAATGCTCCACGATCTGGAATACACCGGAAGATTGGGTTAAGAAGAAGTGGAACTGGATTGACCTACTACAGAGTTTTGACAAGGTGAAGAATATCACAGCCGTCGACTGCTGCGAAATCGGCGAAATCCCTTTGTACACAACCACGACTACGACTACCACTACTACCACCACCACAACCACTACTACCACACCTGCAACTCCAACTACAACTTCAAATACAACTGAAGAACCTACGCCTCCAATGGTCACGCTAACACCGGAGGAGAAAAAGGAAAAAGAACTGGGAATGAGGGTCATGGAAGCTGAGATCAAGAGCAAAGTGACTCACGGGGACTTGTGCATTTGTACCTGGCTGGTTATCATTCCAATAGCAGATCACTTGGGAAGGTAATAAAAATACAGTCCATATTACAAACTACAATGTTTCGCAATATGCAAAGGATGACTAAATATTTCATATCACCAGGTATTACAAGGATTTCCCAGATTTTAAGAGCCTAGGACTCGGAATTTGGATCATTGGACATGTCATCCTCCATTGTGCTGCTCTGATTATGATTTGGTTCTCATTTGGACTCGTTATAGGTGAGATTAAATTAAAATCAACTTCTTCAACAAGAGACAAATACCCTCTTAATTATAAAAGTTTTATAATAAAACCTCTTTTTATATATAGGAACTGGCGAGAACAACTTCGGTGACGTCTCCACACATCACTTCCTTTTGGGATCCATCACGATACTTCTTCAGCACAGCGCGTTCTTCACGGCCCTCAAGCTCTTCAAAGATATGAGAGAAAGTATGGCCTTCAAGTTCCTCGCTGCTCATTCTTTAGGTGGAAAGTTTGCTTATTTTACTGCTTTCTCTGCCATCATCCTCTCCAGTGCCAACGTTGGGATTAAAGGGTTCAGCTTTCTTCTGGTGTGCATCCACATTATAGCCGTGGGAGTGAGCATGTACTTTGAGCAGAAACAGAATGACATTTTAGGCTTGAGAGTGCATCGCGCCAAGTGTCCCGTTTTGCAGCGAATTGTGATGGAGGAAGACGCTCATCCACCGTTGATGATCCATAAAATTTTGATTATTTTGGCGATGGCTGGAGCTCTTTTTGGAACTTATGTGTTTATGGCAGTTATGTATAGATAATCCTAATTTTTGCTTTAATGTGTCAATAAAATTTACGTTTTGTGATTTCGACGTGAAAATTAACTTGCGCTTATTATAAGTTACTGTTAATATCGTAACAACAGCCATAAATTAATTCATAATAATAATTAGTTACCATTTTGTTTTTATTTACAATGGCTTTGGGTTTTCCTCATGACTTTGGCTGTTTATTCCATTCTACTTTGCTGTAGCAGTTAAAGCAAACCCTAAATTCATAATGTGGAGAAAGGTATTTTATTCCTTGCTCTTTTTGAAGCTGTGCTCATTCTCATTTTGTTATCGTGACCTTAAATTTGAAGAAAACCTCGCGAATCTGCAATACGACGAGGTATTACGCGAAGAGATCCTCGCCTGGTGGGAGGACTACAAGCTGGGCCGATCCTTCATCCGAAATGGCACGCGAGTGTTTTCCACTCTGCCTGGGGCGAACTGAGAATGGCGACTACCCTCCAAGCCTCCACCGATGGGCCGCAATCTTGGACGACATTTCTCTAAAAAACGAGCAAATCTACGACCGAACCCAGCATTTATATTCCAACAGTCTAAAAACAGACATTAAAAAGGTAATTTATACTCGAATAATTCCCAATAGATTAAAAATTGCTGACAACGTTTCCTCACTACTCCAGATTCTAATGTACGGGATTCAAGGAGAAGTTGATGATGAGGGAAAGGACAAGGTCCAATTCAACCTCGTCCAGTGGCTCCACTTCCACCTTGTATTGAAGCGGGACGTGGCCGGTATCCTCGTCCAACCACTTGCCGGCCCTCTCGGTTTACCTGGGGGAGAGTTCATAAACATAACTTGCCAAAAACATCCCAACTATTTGCTTGATGGTGGGTCAATTGAGCCCTGCACTTTTCTACCGAGATCTGCCCACACTTCCCCAAACGTTTACCTCTACGATGGGAAACCGACAAGTGAAGTTTTCTTCAATTTCAACTGGAACGAAGCGCAATGTCATGAAACTGGGTTTTTCCAATTCATCATCATCATCACCAACACTTTCAAGCCTGGTGACTACGAAATCAAGTTGAGTAACCTTTTTTGGTTCAGTTCACCGACGCTTGAGACTGGAGTATTTACTCCGGCTTATGGAGGTTTATCAAACTACACATGTAGTACAGCCGTTAGCATAACAGAGGTGGACGTTCGCCTGTTCCCAAATCGAGAGTATGATGAGTGTGTTTCCAAAGGAAAGGGGAGAGAAAATGGGACGTCAGAGTGGAGCTGGACATGTCCTCCTGGACCATTTGAGTGTTCCACGAGCTGGAAATCAAACCAAGATTGGCTTGATCTCCGAGATCTCGTCATTTTGAGAATGACAAAGTTTGATAGGGAGGAATACAACCTCACGGATTGCTGTGAAATTGGGGAGCTTCCCCTGCTACCTCTTCCGCCACCCACGCTAGCTCCTGAGGAGAAAAAAGAAAAGGAGCTGGAAGTGAGGGTAGTCGAAGCTGAAATCAAGACCAAAGTGACTCATGGTGGTCTTTCAATCTTTACGTTTTTAGTCCTCATTCCTTTGGCAGATCATACGGCAAGGTTTTATAAGGATTTTCCAGATTTGAAGAGCTGGGGACTCGGGATTTGGATCATTGTACATGTACTCTTTCATTGTACTGCTCTGATTTTAATTTGGTGCTCATTTGGACTCGTTATTGGTAAATTAAATTATTTTATTTATGAAAACGGGGTAATATAATACAAGTTAATTTTGTTATTGAATAGGAACGGGGGAGAATAGTTTGGGTGATGTATCAATTAAGCATTTTGTTCTCGGGATTTTGGCTATAGCTATCCAACATGTGGGCTTTTACACAGCTTTTAAATTGTCAAAGAATATCAAAGAAAGTAAGGCTTTCAAGTTCCTCGCTGCTCATTCGTTAGGTGGGAGGCTGGCTCAAGCTACTGCGTTTGGTGCCATTGTTCTATCCAGTGCGAATTATGCGATGAAAGGATTCAGCTTTCTTCTAGTATGCATACACATTGCGACTTTTGGAGTGGGAATGTACTATGAGCACAAGCAGCATGACATTTTAGGTGTCAAATTACATCGCGCGAGGTGTCCCGTTTTGCAGAGGATCATTATGAAACGTGGAGCCTATCCGCCGATGGCAAAGCAGAAAGTGGTGATTATTGTGGTGATGGCTGGACTACTTTTAGGGGTTTTTGTGTTCATGGAACTAGTGTTTAGGGGTGTTATGGACTAATATGTATTTTTATAAATAAAAAATAGTTTCAATTTAAAAAATCATTAAGTCAATTAATCCACGAGTAGTTAAATCAAATAATCCAATTATCCGAGTCCATCAGTAACCCGTAGGCCAGACATTACTCAAACCTATCAATGTGTATGCTTATTCACGTTTCATAAAATTGCAAAGAGAGAACCCATCAATAAACATATGCCGCTATGTTCGCGACATTGAAAAACAAATGTTTTCAAAATCCAAATATTTTTACGTTGACCAATAAATAACAGTGGCGTGTTTCCTGAATTTTGTTTGCAACAATTTTTGTATAAGAACTAAAAGAACCGCATCAGTATAAAACTTTGGAATGATAGACAACAATGTCAAATTAGAAAGGAATTCCCTAATGCTCTCACGATAAAAAATTCATTCGCATATCTTTTGCTTTTAAGATAACACGGGGATTCTACTTTAGATGAACTTACTCAATTTGAACCATAGTCATAGGACAAGTTTGTGTCATTTTGTCCGAGCGTTCTGTTACTGCTCTTCAGATAATCAAGAATCAGTCATAAGGAAATTCGTTCAAAGATGTAAATAGCAGCGACAATCGACATCATTAACAAGAAAAGTCTAATGTGTTCACTGTCATGGTCATTTGAAATTTTTCACTATAAAATGGTCAGAGTTTTAATGGAAAAGTCACTTGCTTCCACTCTTTCAAACAAACAAGATCAACATTTTCTTCTTTCAGAAGTTTTCACCCCCCAAAACCAAAACAATGAAGGCTGTTATGTGCTTGGTAAGCAAAATACAATTTCGTCTATTAACTCTATATCGAAATATCAAATGTGATATTGATATTTTGCATGACTATTAAAATTGCAGATCTTTTTGGCATTTTTTGCCTGCGCCATGGCCATGCCAAGAAGCGAACTCTGTAAGTAATTTGACAATTAGTATATTTTAACCCAAATGAAGCGTTATTACAACTGGTATTAACTAAATTTTGACCATAATATTTACAGTTAGCGAGGCTAAACTCTCCCTTTTGAGCAACCGCAACTTGGTCACGTCTGGAAATGGCTTGTACAACCCAATTTCCTCGATCTATGGCTACAGATACGCAGTTCCTGTGAGGGATGATGTCATTTACATTTAAACAGCGTTCACCCGAAAACATCATGGATTTACGACTGGCTACAACAATAAAATGGAAACTGTTTACGCTTCAAAATTATTTGACTCATTGGCAATAATGAATATGCTTGAGAGGTGGAAGTAATAAAGAATCTAAAAGCAACTGAACGAGTTTCAAATTTTAATTGCATTGAGCAGCAAAAGTTGTTTTTCATATGAAAAGCTTAACACTTGGTTTCTCAATCATCGTTTTTTAAGGAAAAACGTGTCCACCCACTTTTATAAATCATATAGTTCCAATGGGCCTTTCAATTCCTTTTGTGTAACAAAAATACATCATCTAATAGCAACCCTGTTTTCCATGCATAGTGCTTGGTTCATAACTTGTGTTGAAAGGTTCCTTGCTTGCTGCTTGTAATATTAAAGTTTCATTTTGTAACTTTGTATTGGGGTAAATACTGCTGCTTTCTAATTTAAAAAACTTCCTAACGGTACGATTGAGTAGTTGGGAAAATTATTTACTAATGATATTTGTGCATGATTGCTTACGTTTTTGCAGATTCTTTATGTTTCTTGTGTTAAATTAAACAAACAAACCACGAAAAACTTATAGGTTAGCTTAAGTGCATTTTCCAATTGACAAAAAAGCATACATAAAGTGAGAAAGAGAAAGTTAATGCGGCATATCTATCTAGTGATTTTTGTGCATTAGTATTATAAAATATGGATACTATTCAGTTTAAACTAGTCTTGCTATTGCCTTGCTTGCCATTCCGTAAAATGCGTACCTTGTTTTTCATTCCAAACTTTAAAACTGTATAGCTATAATCATTACACGTAAGATATTGATAAAATAAAAATCACAGCTACTCTATTTGTATCGATCTTTTTATTCAGTGCACCATTGCTGCGCGCGTATTTGATTTTGGAAAGGATTTTATTAACTGGATGTCTAATCGAAAGCGTTTTAAATGTTCTTAAAAAATATTGCTCCACTAGCACTGCTAGTCTGGCAGTAATTGATGAATGATCAAATCTTGTACACGTGTTTCATTTAAATCAACCAAAACAGGGACATATTATATAAAATTTTGAAGCATCATGGAGACATAATAAGCCCCAGAATAATAAGTCGGCAAAATTTTTGATCAGGGGTAGCAGCTACACTGACTGAAATTGCGATTTCTCAAAATTGAGAAATAAGATTATAAAATTAAAGCCACGTGTGTATAAAACAGAAAAGACTCAAGTCACATTTCTTTTCATGTTCAAGCATTTAAATTTTTTTAAGCTGGAGCAATGAATAGAGCATAAAGTTGTCGCTTCAAACTGCTACTTATTCCGATAGACACCCATTTATAATTGATTTGGACAACTGCAGGCAACATCACAACATTGCTGTACACAAAAGTATTTTTATCTCAAATATATATGGTTTACATAATTACTTTTACAGACCAATACAACCGCTAGCGTTTTCGTATCCTTCCTTGTTATATGCTAACTTTCACCCTTTACACTCAATCTAAACGCATTCGAGCCCTCACTTAACAAGTATCAGTGCTAGCCCTACATGCTAAGATTACAATAGCACGACATCCCACCTCATTAGCTGCCAGCCCCACGAAATGCCACATGTGATCAGTGTTCGATCCCATTAAACTTTATGCCCTTTATGCACACAAGCTATAAAATGGCGCACCGCTAAAACCATCATCTCCCAAAAACCAACAGACCTAACAATCAATCTTTTCTTCCTCTCAGACCGCTTTCTATCCGGCCCTAAGTAACAATGAAGGCCTGTTATGCTGGACTTGGCAAGTTGCAATAGCAATTTGTGCTATTTGAAAACGTTGCTCAAGCTATTTTTACCTCTCTCTCTTCTTGCCTATTTCACCGCCCAGATCATTCTTCGCATTTTTGCGGCTGCTGCCCATGGCTTCCCCAAAAGCCGTACATTTGGTTATTTGAAAATTCCAACACACATTTATACATATCAAGCAAATCATACGTTGAAAAATGATTCGAGCTTAAGTTTCGTATTTTTACAGCCTGAGTGACATCGAGCAGCTGCGTGCCTTCCCGCACTGAGCCAACCTCCGACGGGATACGCCTCCAGGTTCCGGAAATGCCAGTTGTACAACCCCAACTTGGGCTCGCCCCTTTATCATTACTCGTGATCTAGTACTGTTCCCTTCCCTGCCAAAGCCAGCCGCGACTCTTCCAGAGAGGGAGTACTTTATGTACTAGCTATATCTGAAATTACGCACTATAATGTAACACCGAAAGTAAAGCAATAATTAGACAAACCTAAATAGGCCCGACTGCCCCCGTCGTAACCTGCAAGTTTATTGCAATCCTCATTTCAACGCCTTGTCCACCAACACTACAAAATTGAAGCACAGATAAACTAATTATTTAGATTTGCCTTTTTAAACGCAAACCCAATTTTTTACCATTGCATTTTACAACAAACTTTCATTAAAGTCACAATATTTTTTGCCTTGCAAAAAGTGAATATGGTCATTCATTTGCTTTTCGGAAATAAAGTCAGTAGGATAATAATATGACAACTGAAGAGATGTCCATCAAATGTAGCCCGCGAAGAGATAACTGGAAAATAAAGAAATCAAAAACCACGAGATACATAAGATGCAAAGTATGCTGTAAGAATATAAGGTGGGTTATAGTTTATATTATTTCACATAGTTTTGCTGAGTTTTGCTAGTAAAACCATTGCATTATATTTCAACAGTTTTTCACATTACCCCTTTAGATTGTGGAAGTTATGCTCTTGCAAATTAAAGTGCTGTAAATTTATAAATTTTTTACATTTCGGTAAAAACATTGGATGCAGCTCTTATGCGTCAATTTAATTGGTTCCATAATTTTTTATCATTTGTATTCACATTATTTTTATTAATTCAGGTTTCACTTATAAAAACTTTCAACTTGATTTAATTGTATAGCGAAATTAGAAGTTATTACCTGCATCATCCACCACATCCATGACTTGAAAGAAATGTTGGACCTGCGTCCTTGTAATAACGATTTGATACAGAGTTGCAATGAAAAGAGTTAAAAATCCAGTACTGATATACATCGAAGCACATTAACTATTCATTTGTTCACACGCATTAACTCTGGGTGACACAAGTTTTCACTCTTTTCTAATACTAATGTACTTCATCAACGACAACTGTTTGCTTCTGTGACCCTGCATAGCAAACGAAAATATGCGAGGCAAATACTGAATTCGCATGTTACTGCTCTATGATGATAAAGCAACGGCTGCATTTTTAGGAGAAGCGAAATAACTTGAAAATGAGATATGAATTGGATATAAATTTTATGCTTAATTTAATATCCATTATCCAATAACATAGTCGTGCGCGGTATGTAATCTCAATAAAGTACTTAGACAACCTCCGAACTGTATTTACAAACTGCATAGCACACGCCTTACTATTTTTATAAATTTTAATGCGAGAAACGAACGAAATCATTGATATACCAGTTGTTTTCCGATTGCAAAATATTTTGCAATTTTGAAAAAAGAATATTTCTTCCCAAGTAAGGAATTATGTTAATAACCTGCTATTAAATTATAGTCACATTTGTTTCCTATTATTCATTCCATTAGGAAAATGCATCACGCTAAAGCATTGTCCAGGAATGGAAATAACTTCGATTGGGTGGTTTGCTGAATATCGTAATAAAGTTCTCGATTTGCTTGTTCTGATTTAGGAAATTTTGCTGTAGTTTCACTTCAAAACCTGAAAAAATTATGTGATAATGTGAACCTTAACGTGTACATGTTTCAATTCTTATAATATGCTGAAGTGAAGCTTATGTCAGACTAATAAATTTATCAAAACATCTTCTAAGTAACAACTTCTGAACTTGGCTGGTCAAATTCCATTGGTTGGTAAGTATTTACGCCTGCATTCTACCTTTTAACTCATTGTTTTGTATTACGAAGCATAAAGTTATACTGCGCTACTAAGATTAAGTTCCAATGTAATAAAATGAGGAAACCCATTTGATGTTCTTGACTACCCTGTTCACGATACGGGACTTCCTAAATGTTATGTGATTGGAAAATTTTAATGCAATGAAATCGATGCAATCGCTATGTTAAACAAGGAGTTAATCTCATCTTTTCCCAATATATCATTTCTGGACGAATGCAATACCTTGGGTAGCTTCGACGTTCACTATGCTTGCTAGGGACAAAATATTAGATAAAATAAATTAGGTACTTGCTCAACGTAAGGTGTATTTGTAAAAAAAGCTTAGCAATGCAGCGACGGTAATTATCATTCTTGATTGATAATAAACTAATTATGGAATGGTTTCTAGAAACACGTAATTTGAAAATTTTATCGGAAATCTGATGTATGACCTGGTTGTAAACTCCTTAAAACATCACCAAATATTTATACGACCTGGTTTCGTTCAGTAACTGGTTTACTTAAAAATAGGAATTCCATTTCTATTAGTAGAGCATATAGAAAAGATTCTGGGTTGGGTTGTATTAAAAAGGTAGAATTAAACCGTTCTGATTGTAAAATTTCAGTAAATTTAATCAAACTCGTTCTTTAATCAACCTGTAGGGATTTGCTCGGATAAAAAAGGAAAATCTGTTGACAACGTATTTCTATCTAAAACAAAACCAGTTCACGATATTACTTTAAGACAACAATACAAGCGGTATCACAAAACAATGCGCTTACATGCATACCCTTTCGTGTAATATTGCTTTCACTTTTCACTCTCATCGATTCAAAGGAGCGCAGTTGTAAGATTAAATAGCACGACATCTACTCATTTGCATGCAGCTCGTAATGCAAATGACCAGTGTTCCTGACAATGATTTAAATCTTTGTATTACTATAAAATGGACGTATTTTAACTCGTTTAAAACCAACAAACAAGCAACACCAACATTTTCTCCTCTCACTCGTTTCTAACCCGTAAAACAATGAAGGCTGTTATGTGCTTGGTAAGTTGAATACCAGTTTGTATTTGAAAGTTTGAAAGCATTTTCGTATTTTATAAAAGGTGATTTTATGGTTTAAACGCAGATCTTTTTGGCATTTTTTGCCTGTGCCATGGCGTTCCCAAGAAGTTCATTCGGTTCGTAAATTTACAACAATTTAAAAACAAACTCACTTTACAGAAAATATGCAGTAGTAGTTTTGTATTTTTACAGTGAGCGAGGCTGAACTATCCCCTGAGCAACCGAGATCTGATCACTTCCGGAAATGGACTGTACAACCCAATTGTTCCTTCATATCGGTATCAGTATGTTGTTCCAGCAAGAGACCAATTCCTGTACTACTAAATTTGAAGCTACTTGTACTGCTAATCATGGATTTGCTTTCAAACCCAGATGGAATGTGATCGATTTTTTTGAAACATTGGCATTAACAATATAATTAGTGAAGAAAACAATAAAACGAAAATATATATTATCCAATTGCATTTCTGGTGTTTCAATTTTATTTTGCTTTTAAAAATCGAAGCAGGATGCGAAAAATCCCTTATTGTAGGACAACATCTGCTATTTCTAAATATTCCAATAACCAACATCATTTGTCCTCGTTTTTTAAAAAGAAATGTGCTTTACTGGCGTAAATCAAAGTCCTATTAGTGCTGCAACTAAATTTATCCTGCCAAATGCAAGCAATGATCTTTTTCGTTGATTATTGATCATGCTATAACGTTACTTGGTCTACATTAACTACCATTTCCATGATTTGAGAAATTGTGAACTTTTCTACTTTCATTTACGACTGCGCCAAAGGATTATTGAAATCTTTAAAAAACAATATTGGCATTGATGACAATTTATGCAGCCCCCTGTATTCAATGGTTCCACCCACTTTCTACTTACTTTCACCAGTGATAAAATCTTCGACGAATATTGGCATATGGTCATGCTCTCGTACCTGCGTAAATCGCAACAAATTAATCAGACTTTGCTTAGCTATGTACACACATTGAGACGACGTCCTCAGTATATTGTAAAATTAAATAACAACGGCAATGCAATGAACTAAATACCTATGCATGCTGCTTAAATACTTATTAGTTTTAGATAATATGTTGTTTGAAGATCCCCCTCAACGTTATCTATTGTTTTGAAATTTAATACAACAATAGATTTCAATGCAACAAGACATTGAGTTAAGCTAATCACTTCATGGTGTACTTGAGTCATAGTTGGACAGTTTAAACGTTCCCCACGTTTCAACAGCATAAATATTTAATTAATGTATGAGCAGGTGTGTCTCTGGATTGTGGGCGTATAGTTTTATAAACGGTCGGTGTAGTACATTTTACTGTTACACTGAAACGTGACGCTGGCCAACGGAGACACAGAAATTATTCTTTGTGATGAAAACCTGCAACGTAATGCACAAAAACGTTTATTCACATTTATGTCCCCTTTACGTATTTCGATTTAAGATAGTTTGTATAGTTCCATGCCTGAACGATTTCAATTGAATTTTTATGTTCATAATTGTCTCACTGAAACCTCTTCACTGAAACTGTTTATAACGTTTCTGTTGTTTACAAACAAGCTGCAATGTTTTTATACATAAATACGACCCTTTCCTTACTTTTGGGACACCTTTCTTAAGTACAGAAAGGTAAAAACAAGTAGTTGACTTCCTTTTAAAACTTTCTGGTATCCAGATGTGTTATTCTGAGCTACTCCCAATAATTAGTCATGCGTGTGAACAAACAAACATAGAAACGGCAAAACAGGTTCGTTCTTTTTTACGATGGTAATTGCGTTTCAAAATGTTTTTCATGGAATTTTACGATTTAAACAAGAGGGTGGACAGTTTTGTGAAAGAAAAATTATTGGGAGTCGAATGTATATTCGAACTTCTACTTGAATGGCAGGTGGTCAAAATTAGTGTTAATTATATTTTACTAATAAGGCCCTTCTGAACTCTCGACATGTCTCATTATTTTTTAGAGATTTCAAAATCATCGTTTCACTGTATTACTTACGGTTGTTACTTCTTTCAAGTGGTCATGCCAAATTTATATTACATCCTTTGTAATATAATTGTAGATTGATCCCTTTTAAAGAAGGTTGCGATCACGCTATATGCTTTTCGTGGAACCATTAACACCACATGTGTTAAAATGCAATTTCCTTCAAGGAAAAAGATATTAATACTGTCCTCTAGAGGACAAAGCAAACCATTTGTTTCGGTAGCTCCTTCATCCTAATACCTCGATGCAGTAGCATAACTGAACTTTCCCTTTTGAAACCGTTTCGGCTGGGCCAGTGTAAAACTGAGCAAACACTCAAATGTTTGATTAATAACTGCTCATAGAATCGAAATCAACATCTGCTTTCGTATTACGAGCTCTAAAGTTTGAAACTACAATAAAATGCAACTCATCACAAATGATATTTGATCCATATAGAGCAATAAGTACTAATTTCAGGGAAATATCGCTTACTAGTTTGCTAATAAATTATGTAAAAATAACGGTATTTCAGTTTAATGAAAGTTTTATTTATAATATTAAAAATCATGACATCTGATACGACATAAAAAATATGCCAGATCTTGAATGTGAATCTTCATTTAATTATATTTTTCAAAGGTCCAAAGACAACTGGAAGTATTTAGTTAGAATTTATACATTTTCTATCTATGCAACCTTAATTCATCACATTTACTGCAGCAAATTCCTTTCGATTTAGATACTAGGTTAGGTTGTTTAAGTCACATACTTAGCTGATTATACTTAAACTGTTCACACTGTCAAAACTTGAAGCCGTTTTAACTATACTATTACATAAACATTTGTGTAGGTTGGAGGTTCCAATTTCGTTAGGAAATAAAAGAGTGATATAAGCGTGAATACTTAAATTACTCCGTCGCGTCTCTTTACTTTACCGTTGACAAAAACATGTGGTCTTGGGTCAAGTAATAAATACTACTTGCTACTGACAAATAACAATTGCTTAAGCTAACATGCATCCAGCTCAAAGCAGTTTTGTTCATATATTCACAATACTTGGAAAACGGTTTAAAGCCGGGTAGACCCATTCCTATTTATAATTTATAATTAGGTAGCAGATATTGAAATTCGCACAAACTATTAACTCTATTACAATTTTTTTACGAGCCAACTTCCCATAGAACAACCTGTTTTTAACTCATATTTTTCATATAATCTAGAAAATATCTTATAACATGGAAATCTGCCAATTTATGCATTTGAGAATTCCGTTACCAAAAATAATTAGCAGAAACCAAATTTCCTAAACACAAAACATTCCACAAATGTTGATAATAGAACAACGTAAATTAAATGTGTATATTATACACTAATACTTTGCATCACAGTCAAAGCACAAAGAATTGGATTTCCCAGCCTTTTTCGAACATGGTTAAAAATGCATTTATTTTTCTATCTACAATATCGTTCCCGGTTAAGACTACATGGCATAGATAAATTAGAAACACATATCTAAGATAATCACGGTCTTACCCTACATAACTACGTCTAGGCCACGTATTTACATCAACAAAGAAGTACAAAGCTTGTGCAGTGTGTCCAGTTTTACTTACTTTTCACATACAAAATGCAATCAGCATTCATTAGGACCATTCATTTAGATAGCATGGCGACATCGACAATTAGTATCCAAATTTATGTAAACCCGTTTTGCTGTTAATTTTGAAAAATTTCACTATAAAATGGTCTCAGTTTGACTGAAAATGTCACTCGATTCCAACTGTTCAATCAACAACACCAACAATTTCCATTTTAAAAGGTTTTCATCCCCTCAAAAACTAAAACAATGAAGGCTGTTATGTGCTTGGTAAGCTAAATACAGTTTTTGCATCTTAAATCAAAGTCAATTTTATTTAATGGGGTAACTTACAAAATTACAGATCTTTTTGGCGTTGTTCGCCTGTGCCATGGCTATGCACGAAGTGAACTCTGTAAGTGATTACATCAACTAATATGTTTATATACCCATTGTATTTATTTAAATGGGAATAATTGAATTTGTCATCACTTACAGTTAGCGAGGCTAAACTCTCTCTGTTGAGCAACCGAAATCTGGTCACCTCTGGAAATGGCCTGTACAACCCAATTTCACCTGTCTATCAGTATCGATATGTAGTTCCTGCGAGGGATGAAATCCTTTACATTTAAATAACTCCGGTACTGTTATGGATTCACTGAATACAAAAAGACCAAGGGAACGTTTTAAAATTTATTTTTCATTGTATTGGCATTTTAAAATGAAATTTGGTGGTGAAAGTAATAAAAACTTTAAAACATCAATCCACTCCGTATTAAACGTCTGAAATATAAACTAATTATTTTGTGAACTTTGGAAATCTAGAGACTACATACCTTAGCTATACTAATTATGTGTTTCTAACAACTGCCTTTCTCAAAAGGTTTGAAGATCCGCTTCCAACTTCGTTCATCAATATTTTTACAAGAAAAATGCGTAATTCCTTAACTCCGACAAATGCTACACATCACGATTACCCACGCAAGACTCATATGGAATGGGGGTTTCCAAATATTGTTTGTCAAAAAGTCCAGTTCTTCCTTGTGGTACATCATCATCACGTGCATCTGCAAGTTGATATGAATTAGGAACTTCGTTTTTAAAAGTTCACCGTGTTCTTAGAACCTTGGGCTTGCTTTTTCAGCCTTTAGTTTTAATAGTCCATGACACCCTTTGTGAAAATTACTTTTCGTACTTCCGAGAAATTGTTGGGCATCGTGTAAAACGAGGTTAGGCATTGGCACCTGTTGGGGTTGGCACATTTAATATAAGCATGTCAATTTCCCTACTACTGTTGACAAACCTAAAGTTTCTCAACAAGGTTTATATTAACACTTAAAACGCTGTTCTACTAAAATCTCTCGTTAAGGTTAGTTTCTGATGCAATAAATCGAGAGATTTCGGCTGTGATTATTGTTGACTCTAACCAAACTTCTTTGAAACTTTGTACATTTATTCAATAGCTCGTAAATGCGCAATCTTATACTACTAACAAGGCAATGAATTATTCAATAATTTCAGAATATGCTTCTCCATTACGTGGATAGCTTCAACGTTCTCCATGTTTTTGCATCATAAACTGATCATTATTCAGACTGAAAGATAATAGAATAGCAAATATCTGGTTATGAGTAATTTGGTTTGGTAGCTGTCCCTTGTTTACAAAATTTTAATTTGAACTATTACAATCACTGGATGTTTGAATTACTATACTTCTTTAGGGTAAACAGCAACAGGTTTGAAAATGCAGCAAAGCTTTCGTAATATGGTTTTTCGTTTCTTTCGATATATATTTATGTATCAACATTTTATTCATATCTTGTAATCAATCCCCTGTGCCCCGTAAAATTGTCAACCTATATAACTATAAGAACGATGCATTGGTCACATATCCCGATTTTCTCCTGCTTTCTCCTAAGGAAAGTCAAATACTATAAAATTAGGGGTAATTTAAAACGAATTATTTTTTCCAAAATAACTCCTAGTATTAATTATTCACAACATACGTTCAATAAAATGAATGATTTAAAAAAGTTTGGAGCACATCCAAGCAACTCTTTCAACAGGTTTCTCGTTAAGGGGTGAGTTAGGTTGGTGTCTGCTCACAACAGCAGATTAGGGCAATTAAAAGTAAGGTTTACGAGGCTTCCATAACAGTCACATGTCCAGATGTGTTACTGTAAACAACCGCCGACAAGCATTTCCTGTTTACAAGAGCAAGGCAAGAAACCATAAATATTCTAAGGATGTAGGAAGGCGGACAGTTTTTGAAGACAAATTGCTGAGGATTGGATGTACCTTTTTGGGTGTTAAACACGGGACAAGGTAGGTGGCTAAAATTAGTGTTAATTATACTTACTAACAGGAACACGACCATTATCAAATTTCTTTGGTCATCGCTATTATTTAAATATTCTATTCATTCCAGAATCTCTTTTTTGCAACAAGTCATGAGTCATGGCAAATTGTATATTACGGGGAATGTGCTCTTTGTCTGGTATGGCCGTGCCCACAAACAATTTTGCTTGTGTAAATTCCTATAGGATGCCTATGGATGGATGCCTAACACTTTCTTATAGCATAACAAAACTTGTCAACTAGAACTTGATTTGAATGCACTTGATTTACATGTTTTTGCATTTCTCAATGTAAGAAATACAAATTTACAGTGCTTAAGACAGAGTTGAGTTGATTTTGTTGCTCGTTGTTTGCACATTGGTTTCTTGTAATACTGTACAACTGAAAAGTCTTAAACTACCCATGTCGTTGGAATTCACCAACTTTCTTCAATCTTACGGAGTATGCAGCAACCTCCTGAATGGCAACGGACATTTCCATGCAAATTAAACATGCAAAGCAAAGTAAAAGCGAAGAAATTATGTCCCACTTTTGTTCGATCCGGCTTACAGAATCAATGGTCGGTTCTTGAACAGGCATTTAAATCAAATTGACAAGCGTTATGATAAAGAAATTGCAGGTGTGGTCGTAATATAGAAAATGGTCATTTTGTGCATGTAAAGTGGTTTCACTAAAAATTGCAACAAGGAATAATAAACCAGATTATATCTAACTGTAGGATTGAATCAAGGCATTTGCAGATAAGAGAAGGGAAATTTCGAAAGCGGCCAATACACCAGTAAGCTTTGGAAAATTGCGTTGTTTATGTCACACACTAAATTTCAATCAACTACTTTTGTACTACCTACATAGAATTATGGAAGACATGCACCTAATTATCATTCAAATTTATTACAGCCCACATGAAAAAACAATTATCGTTGAACTAAAGCACACTTGCAAGATTGAATTTATTTTAACCGTAATGTAAATGGAGCATTTAGGAGATAGTTCCATACCAGGTTCATACTGCATATCTTTTTATTACGTGAATATTTTTAACACTTATTGCATGAAACTCTGTGACTGGCTTTGCAAAGAATTCTTAAGTTTTGTTTAATAAGGGACATAGAATGTAGCTAATATCCCACCTCAAAGCTTCTGCACTTATGTTTGCTGATGTTTTAATTGCGGTTCGAAAAATTATTCAGTGAACCTTTATTACGAAAACTGAAATCGAGAAATCACAGCCGACCCTGAATTTGTCGTTGATTTTACCATAATGGAAAAGCATTTAATCTTCATTTACAGTTGCCCTCTCAAAAAAAGTTGACTTTTATTTAGAATACATACTTCCTTCTTGAAGAATATCACAAGCTGCAGTAACTTTCAAATATCGACCACAACCAATTATTGCTCTCGAACTTCCAATGATGAAAAATAATGTATTACTCAGAAATCCCAACGTGGAGTGGAAAATCTGCTAGGATTCCAATTTATAATTTATTACTTCGTTAATTCTTATTCATTTCGTTTAATCTATGTATATTTAGGAAAGGAAGATCCCTTAACAGTAAATTAAAAGGGATTTCCGAATTTCTTCGTCTTAACGCATTCAGATAAAAATAAATGCCTTCACATCGCATAATCGCTTTTTGAAGCATGCATTTTTGTTACCTCAAAGCCTCGTTAAAATTCAGCATCAGTGTTGTCAGTTTTATCCGCTTTTCATGTACACACCTGATAATCAGTATTCATTACGAGCTCAGTGCATGATAAAGAAAACGACATCAACTAATTAACTCTAATGTGTACAAACAGTGTGGGCGTGTCGTGGTCATGGTCAACCCAAACTCGTCTACTATAAAAGCATGTGTTTTAAATAGAAGGCATACACTTCTACTAGTACAAGCAAACAAGACCAACATTTTCCACTTTCACAGGTTTTCAACCCGCAACTCAAAAACAATGAAGGCTGTTATGTGCTTGGTAAGCTAAATACAGTTTCTGTGTCTAAAATATAGTGAATTTTATATAATGGAGCAATTTACAAATTACAGATCTTTTTGGCATTTTTTGCCTGTGCCATGGCTATGCCACGAAGTGAACTCTGTAAGTTATAACATCAACTAAATGTTTTATACCACATTGTTGTTTATTAAACTGAGAGTAACTGAATTTTCTCATCGTTTACAGTTAGCGAGGCTAAACTCTCCTTGCTGAGCAACCGAGACTTAGTCACGTCTGGAAATGGCTTGTACAACCCCATTGCTCCCGTCTATCAATATCGGTCCATTTTTCCAAGGAGAGATGACTATCTTTTCATTTAAACGACTCCGGCACAACTATGAACCCACTGATTACAGACTTCCAATTAAATCTTTAAAAAATATTTTTTGACCATTGTATTGATAATTTAAAATGAGTGAATGGTGGCAGCAATAAAAGACTAAAGAAGTCAATTTCACTTATATGTAACGTCTTAGGTAATGCTTAATTTTTAACGATGAAGAGAGCCCTTACATACTAGCTTATTCAACAGTTCTAATTGAAAGTATCGAGCATCTGTGTTTTCCCAAAAGATTTCACAGTCTATTTTTTACTTCCGTTATTATCATTTTTCTCAAAGAGACGTCCGCCCACTTGCGTAAATCCTACATTTCCTGTTAAAACAACTCAAACCTCTCGCAAAACACCAATCAAATTTTATAAAAATATGCTTCTGCCATATGGTACAACAACGGACTTGCAGCTAGAAGTGACCAAGGTTCTGGTAGTTTGACGGCTTTCGGGTGTTTAAAAAATTGTAGTGGCATTCTTGTAACATTTTAGTGGTAAAACAACGCATTGGTAAGTAATGGGATGTCCAGACACTTTCTAGTTTTTCAACAGTGTTAATTATCCTACCGAAAGGAAAAGGTTTGCCCTTGCGGTCAAGTAATTGCTCAAGCCAGTGTACTCCTGTTCTTACACAAATAACCGAAAATAACATTCTCCTTGTATGTGTTACGAAACGTACTGTTGACGAGTTAGTTTTTTAAAGGCAGAAGTGTAATGCAACGTCGGTAAATATATTTTGAATTGTGTTTTTATTGTATTATAAACATAGGTTTTTCCTTTGCAGTTATTTTGCACGAAATCAATAAGAAACAATGAATGAGAAATATTTTTGCATTTTTGAAAATACTGACATTAGCCAAGTTCCGAGAAACAAAAACTTGACAAAATTTACTCACCTTTATAATTTAGTGTTACTGCGATTGCACTGGGTTGTTGGTGCTACCCAACGGATTTCATTTAGAATAGAAACGTTTTCTAGACAAGTGAAAGCTTGAAAATACCTAACCCACAAGTGGTAAGTGTGGATGTAAAAGTGGAACTGCAATACTGCATCAGCTACCAGCCAGCTAAATCTACTCTGTGAGTGTTGTGTCCGTCTCACCTCCTTTATGTCATGCTCATAACGTCATCGTTGGCACAGAACGATTGGTAGGATGGCTGGACTGGATAGTGACTTGCTAAATATTACGTTAGTCTTCTTTAAAAGACATTTGGTTTGTTTAAAATGTTGATGCTAACTTATTTATATGTGTATAATAATATCAGGCAAAAAATCAATTAATGGTTCTACTCTATGTACGTTAGAGCTTATCAAACGTCCAACAACTGATGTCATTAATTTTTGGAGAATTATATCAACAACCGTCTATGCATCATTGATATCATATTTGATAAACAACGGTTCGGAAATACAAACGTATTCTTACTCTAACACATGTTATATATACTCTGTACTTACGTATATAAAATTTTAAAAAGTAAACTTTTCCAATCTAAAGTTAATGCCACTGATATTCATTTTGAATTGAGGAATGAATATATTACAAGGTAATTACGATTTATAGATTGTATTGCCAGTTTGGGGGCTAGGCAGTACTTCGAGACATATCTACACAATCTGCCGCATTCATTTGATCCACTTACAAGCTACGCTCTGCAAACTTGTAAGCGTAACATGCAAACATTTCATTCGACTACTAATCCAAATCATTATAATCTTCACATTTGCAGAATTCGAGGGCATTACTTAATCGGTTTTGATGAAATGACTCATAAAGTGGATTGATCTCTACTTGGAAAGTAATGATTCGCTTCTTACTTGGAATGGTATGTCACAAGTGTATCAGATTAATAGAAATCAGTCATCACAATTTTCCCTAACCCATTCATACCCTACCACTAGTGATTTTTTTATATTTTACACTGTTTTTGATTCAACTTTGTCTTATTCCTTTACTTAAACCACTGTAATTAGTTGCTCCATAAGAAATCTGTCTGTCGCTTGCAACCTTAGAAAAAACGTTTGTAAACCATCTTTTTAAGGAATTAGATTCAGTTGAAACTTAATATCTGCCAAGAAAAATTTCACAGCACTTTGTCACACAACAACAAGATAGTTTTGTAGGAGCAAATAGGGAATATATTTATTATCGAAGTTAAGGCCGAATCTGGAGAGAGCATTATTTAGGTGACGCGAGTTTGCTAGCTGAGCTCTCTCTGCTTGTCAATCGCCATCATGATCGTCGAGCTAAACGTAGGTGTATAAGAAAGAGCTTGGATGCGGATGAAGATGACCGCATTCTAATTACATTACAAATCATAAATTATGTTAATGCCTAATTGACGGATGTGACATACGTCACCTTATATTGCGAATTAGTAAAGAAAATCCAAAACTATAATCACAACATCCAGATGTGAACGACAAGTAGTTAAAAATGTTACATGGTGAACAAGCTGGAGCGATACTTGACTTGGTCTTGGCATTACTTTATAACTCTATGCGTAAATAAACGACGTATTCATTTCCATTCAAATTGGAATTTACAACTCTTTTCAGGTGGTTGTTGAAGACGCGATGAATAATTTTTGTCAAGCCTCACAGGAACCTTGCTCACATCCAAATTGTTACTGTTCTTGTCCACATAAGAGCATTCATTGTATTGCATCCGTTTCTTCAACTAACTATAAACACTAAGGGACAATGCCCTATTAGGATAGAAAACAAGTAAAAATCCATGAAAAATTGAATATACACTCCTGTTTGAAAAGATGATGGATAATTCTGCTTTTCATTGATCCTGGGTAATGTTTTCAACTTTGTACTTGTCCTTCCATGATGAACCTTTTTCCACCTTGGATTTTCAATCTGTTAACAAACTGCTTGAATATGAAAAATATTTTGACGGAATCCGTTTCCTGAAGTAGGTTTCGTTCAAAAGTATCCGCTTACAAAGTATTCCATCTGGAGTATCGCCCATTTATACAACGAGGCTTGCTGGCCTTTCTTTCCTAGTTTAAGCATGCAAACAATTTGTTAGCAGGTTCTTTGTTAGAAGATTATATTGATAATTCGATGCTCAAAACTAATTATGTTACATATACTGCTTTATTGAAATTGTATGTGTATCAAACATATTCGCTGAAATACAATTGACTTTATGGCTTATATTAATTAAACTTTGCAGCTTCGCAACCACTGCTCATAGATTAATAAGATACCTTTAATGTTTTAATAATTAATCTTTTGCTCCATTAATGTAATGTTGGCCGCTCGGTAATAATACAATTGGCGAGTAATATAGTAGCGTGTCCGGGTACTTAACGCGAAAAGTGTTGAATGTTTAGACGTACCAATGGTAAATTAATTTTAAGAATAAAGTGCACAAGTGACGGCCGTGCGAAACCAATTGCTTTTTCCCCTTAAAAGAATAAATGTTCTTTCAATTAGCGATAAAAACTGAAATTTAGACATCGAATCTTCAAAAAATCAAGTAAAGATAATCATGAATTTTGGTTGATAGCAAATGTTTAATCCACGAACTGATGATACTCATTGGTTTCAGTAAATGTTTGCCTCAAGCTCGTGAGCTAACAATCAGCAAAGGTACTGAACTGGTTTATCAAAAATTTATATTTATTATTTTAATTGTATGAGACGTTGAAAATAACTAAACATCGTGTCGCCGGAACCATAGCACAAAGAAAGACCTATTTAATGATAATAAACTATATTTAAGAACAACCACCAGTAACTGCTAAAGAACATTGAAATAAACAAAAAACTATTTTAAAAGCAGAACATAACATTTAGCAACCGGAACAGTTCTAAATAGGCCAATATAAATAGTCATATCTGATATAATTATGTGTTATTGAATCAGAATAATAATTATGTCTAGGTTGGTTGTTTAGATTTTAAACAGAAAGAACCATGCTGAAAAACGGGTGTGCTACACTACAATTTCTCCTCTTAATTAACTGTCATTGTTTTTCTAATCAAAAACTTTGATTTGGGGCAAGGTTATTCATGTTGTCAGTTGGACGCACCCCACCAACAAGTAATTGAACTTTCGGTATTGATATATCGTACGCGTAACTTTTTCATCGTTTACCAGTTTATAACCTGCATTAATGAAATAAATGGTCATCAACTAATAACCGAGAACACCTAATTGTTAATCTGTAGGGCCTACGACAATATGACAATTATGAAGTTGGACAGATGCAACCTAATACTGGTTAAAAGGTAGAATTTAATGATGCATGCAATAAAATCACAGAGAACCACATTGAGGTATTCATTTGTAATCATAATGATATTGAGTAAACTATCAAGCACGTACTGCGAAGTCATTCACATTTAAAGAAAATTTGCATGATCTTTCGCAGGAGTATTAACCTGTAAATTACCAAAAGAAATAAAGTAGCAGAGTAATTATAATTTTTAACAGGGAGGATTTTGAGGCTCGGATCTTGCACTCTTGTTGATAGATTAATGTTCTATGGTTTAATATAAGCTGCACACACTGGGGCGCGGCGATAGCAATAATCGTTAACTAGATTGGCCAATGGAGAGTGTTCCATTGATCATCTGTTATAATATATCGTGGATCTCCATTTCCCAAAAAGCTGTGTTTACAAACTCGCTACTTAGGTACCGAATGTGCGCAATTACAATGATTTTTGACACTACTTTTCCGAACTCCGAAAAATATGTCCGTGTAAGATCAGACAATGCGAGGAAATCAAAAGGTATAATAAATATTAAGTGATCTCGGTATTCACAGCAATTCCATTTGCTGCTATCCGTAGCCGATCATGTAGGGAACTTTAATTCGAAAAGTGAAACGAATCAGGCTCGACGGAAGGGCTCGATGTTTCTCGTAATGGCTTAAATGTAATAAATTGGACATTTTTGAATATGTATCAACTTACCACGTTGTTGAGCGCGTTTTGAGCAAACTAAATGACGCAGATCCATATTAATATGAATTAGAACTAATAAATTTACTACAAGTAGAGGGGACAATTTTATAATACGAGATAACATGCATGAGGAACAAACTTTTGAAAAGTACACGAAGCATGGCAAGTTAAATTTGTGTAGAGATCACTGGATTTCCATGAACTACGAGACCTGATGACTGAGTTAGATGACGCGAGAGCGGTAAGTGAACGTTGCTCACATAGTCGCCCAGCGCTTTTGGGGTCGACTTACATTCAGATATATTGCAGTATAAGAGTGAAACGTTGTTCAGTATTGATGGCGATACAATGTTTTACTTTACTAGTTAAGGGGAACTGGCCAACGCGTTAGACCCGAGGGACTAAGCGAATTTGCTAATGCTTCTGTTTCAAAACTACACAACATTTTTTTATGTGAAGGCCATGGTAATCAAATTACAGAGCAAATTTTGGATGTTAATTTTTTGTGCCCATGTAAAGAGAGGGTTACAAAAAGAAATCTCAATACTACGAACAACATTACATTTTTCAAACCTACCTCGAAATGGTATGGTTATTCCTACACTATTCTTTCAATTTTTATGGGAATACTTTGAAAATAGTGACAAACGTAACCTTTAAATGATGACACCGGGAGGGTTGTAGATAGCATTTTTTGAGATCAAGAGAATATCATACATCCATTATATTTTGAATATGCAAACTGGAATTGAAAGATTTCAAGAGGCCTTTTGAAAATTTTTGCGGCGTTTTTGTAATTAACGAAAGAATGCTAATTTTTGAGGGAAATTAGCCATATTTCTTTGATTAAACAAAAACCCAAAACTATAACTGAGATGAAAGTTTATGTCGTTTTATGAAACACATTCAAGAGTGTGATATGTGAAAACTCCAAAAAACTTTACAAAAACTTAAAGCGCATGGTCTCATTTGTAACATAATAAAAGGGTGGAAATATGCCAGGAAAACTCTATTTTTCGGCCATTTGGCAGTTAAACGTGTCTCCTAACTTAGAAGTGGAAACTTTCCTGTAGAAAACGCGAGTCGTTTTGACTGAAAAAAGTAATGACATCAGCGACGGCTATTCTTATCGCACTTCATAATGTATAAAATATGTGCGTAAGTATTAATAAGAAGACTACCCGCCAAAATTCAATCGGGCAGTCCGGCTATAGACGTGGCACTACGCAAATTGATTAAACTTACATGAATGTCATAGTTTATCACTTTACCCTCTTCAAAGCAACTAAATCGAAGTAAATGGTTCATTGGTGCTTATTTATAGGTGCTGTTGATAAAACGTGCAGTATTGTAGGATAAATGTTTTTCAGGCGAAATGAAATATGGGCATGACTAATTTACTTCGTAAAGTCTATTAATTGTTTTTAGAGTAAATTAAGCTATGGTGAGTTGAAAAGAAAGTAATGCCAAAAAGCTAATAAATTGAAATAATATCAAATTGAATGAACCCAACCCAGAATATCATTGCAAAATGTAAAAGCAAGGCGATCCTCGCTAATTTTGTGAACCTTTTCTTTGAGTCGAGTTTAAACCTTTGTAAGCAAATTTCATACGAGAATAATCACTTTTCATTCAGAATACTTACAAGCGGTTACCAGTAGAAAATGAAAGGGGATAAATTATGAATTTGTGAGCTACAAACGAAATGAAACGGGAGGAATTTTTCTCTGGAGTAAGACGTAATTAAGTTTTCTTTCAGTGCGTTATTTGGAGAAGTTTTCCGGCAAATACATATAAATGCAAGCCCCTTATTTTGGTAATTCAGATTTTTCTGCAACTTCCTTTTCGCTCAGATGAACTAAAAGTAGTATAAGTCTGTTCTTTTTTGCCACAGGCAGCAAATCCGGCACGCGAAGACTTAAGTTTGTTTCTCCAAAGTTATTAAAGTAAACACTTCAGAGACCATGAGTTTCAATCTTAGTTGTTCTTTTTTTTAGCAGTTTCTGACTTCACAAAACTGGCGATTAACAATAAACAATCCGGATATACATAAAGCAGCAGATTAATTACAACTTAATTGAAATTAAATGCCGGGGTTTCTTGCACAAGTATAATTAATCGTCAAATAGTTAATTTTTACAGGAAAAAATCCGCATAACATGTACCCAGCTAGGTTAGTGGGACTTGCTGTTGGCAAATAAGATTAAAATCAACAAGTCGAGCTAACATCTACCGCTAACCAAGGTTGTAAAAATTCTAAAAAATTTAACAATGGTAATGGTTTGCAGTATATTGTAAATTAAATTTATGTAGATGAATGTTTGAGAGCGTTGCAATGTAATTTGGAAATCAAAGTATGGAAATCGATAATAATGGGAACTGTAGCTCCTAACATACTGCAATCTACGGTTGGACAACGAAAAGCCCCAAAAAACAGCTGTTGTCATCAACACACAGATATCAGGCACTGAGAAAGGTTGGTGCGAATGAAAGATAACACGTTCTAAGTTTCCGTTTAAAAAAGAAGAGAGCAGCTTCAAAGGTTGAAATACACGATGTGAAGAACCTCATTTTTATTATATACGAAGTATGCACGGAAAATTTCAAACTGCAATTTACCAACATAAGAGTTTCGCACTTGCCAGCGACAGGATGGCCGAGATGTTCATGTGCAACATCTTGAGGCTGGGGAAAGTGGGAGATTTTTATAGGCATTATGTTGTGAAACAAAAGGTGCATGTAATAGAACAATTGTTTAGATAAAAAAAAAAGTAAACAAATGTGTAATTAATAATTTTGTTAAAACAGTATTGAGAAATGAGTAAATGTTTTTGTTTCTACTTTCGGATAAAGCCCCAATATTGATTAAATAATATTTAAGTGTACTATTATCTATTTCATCGTGTCACACGCGTTATTAGCAGCAAGTTCAATTGTATAAGAAATGGTTGAGACATGTTATAACGATCTAACGCCTTAGATCATCAAATTAGCAATATCACCATTGATATATACGAGTTTTCAAAAACACCTATTAGCCGAGTGGACGTAATAAAAGACGTTTCATTTGAGATATCAAGAATCATTGTCACCTGGGCTCTTTCATATTTAAAATAAATTTCACGACATTGCTTTTTATGTTAAACCGTTAGAGAATGGAGAATAAATACTTCAAGCTTTTATCACAACACAAAGTCATGCAACATCTAAGCATCTGTGTTTTAAGGTGTAGAAGACACACTTAACTTTATCACAAGTAAGAACGTCCGCACACACTTGCATAAGTCCTAATATTCCGATGAGGATTGAATAACAAATTTTACTCTTGAGAAGTTCCGCATGAGATTTTCTTTGAGATAGTATGGCCCAGCTTTGCGCCATTTGGTATTCACTAATCGTAATAAGTGCAAACAATATATATATCTCAATGTATATTTTGGGGACAGACGGGTGACGGGATGTGTAGTAAGTAATTACGAAACCAACCTTTCTTCCATTCTTCCTTTCATAACCCCAAAAAACTAATTAATGTTGACCAGCTATTTTTTGTAAAAACCAAATAATCATTGGTGCTGCTAAAATGCTTTTAAATTTTCCAAACTGCCAAATGCTGATTTTTAGTTGCTGCTGCAGAAGTTAATTGTTTGTCAGATAAGTAACATACCAAATCAAAGGTAGTTTTAAATACAGGGCTACGAACGTGCAAAATTTGCAACAAGCGTGCATTACTTAATTAATTCATACTTTGTTAATGTCATTTTCTTAATTATAGTTATTTTTCGTTTGAAGACTAAATACATATAATAACGATGGTTATACATGTGTACTAGTTGAATCACTGATTATGTTTAAACTTTCTTAATTCTCGTTTTGTGGGAATTGACTTACGACCTAGATCAACTCATTCCATAAACACGAGCGCAAGTGTGGGCTCAAAACCATTATTTTTTAGATAACAACTATTAAATGCAAGACAGCTGTTTTATTTGCAAAACAACACGGAATGCTTAAATATCAGACTATATAATTACACAACTACTGAATTAATGCACAAGCGTTTCTTCAAGCTTTGGATCAAGGTCCCTGGAACAAAGTTGGGTATTCATTTTATTACAATACATGCTTTAATGCGCTGCACAAAGTGACTTTGAGGAAGTTTTAAACAATCAAACCGGTTTCGTGTGGCAAAAAAATGTTATACAGTTTGACCACCACACAGGCCCATTATATCTCACAAGTGATTCAATTGTTTGGTTTCATTAGTGGCTCTGGCTTCCCAACTTTTATGGTCTTCAAAAATTGTGATTAGTGAAAAACTCGTGAATTTGAAGCCTAATTCAATTGAAATGGGTATCAAGGATTCAATTGATGACGGTGACAGTTGCACCTGGAGCCACAACTTAATAAGTCATTCTCTCTATTTTTAGTGGTTTATCTCATTGGGAAAAGGTTCCTTAGATTCCTCAGGAGATGGTATATGACTTGGAAGCTGTAAGTTATTTGAAAGTATTCTATAAACTAAGAAATATATTTTTAAAAAAAAAAAGTTTTATGATGACCAATCTAATATTTCCTTTAGTTGTAATGGAAAACAAATGAGATCATATACTGCAAAAAGAACAAAACTTGTATGTTCACACGTTTCAAGTCGGGTGCCTTGATAACTGAAGTACATGGTAACCATTGAACATTTTTCTCAATTTGATACGGATGTAAATAATCTTGGAACTTACTATACGTGAAATGGGTAACAATTCCCTACGAGGTACGCTGGTAAAGAATATTATCATTAAAAACTCTAAAGGGGTACTTAGTGATGCGCAACGATACTTATTGGATAAATATATCAATTGTTTAGCGGATAGGTAAGCACGATACTCATGTTGCAGTAGTTGCTGTGTAAACTATCAAATGCTAATTCAAAAGTCAAAGCTTCCTTCTATATTGTGTTTTATCAATTTTAATGATGATTTCCCACAATCATGTGAGAGTGTCATATTTAACAGTATACTATTCCTAATTGGCTGCAGATGCAGAGGCAATAAAACTAAAACGTTCATTACTTTTTCGTTCGCAAAATAAATAAGTTGGGGACCTTGTAACACTAGAATCACTCAATACTAATTGAAACAGCAAAGTTGAGCAAAACGCGAAATCAAACCAGCGTTGTCAGAATATATTAATACAAGCTGCACAAGGCCCTTTTGCTCGATCCTAAAGGTTACAGGTTAAGAATTTATTTTGTTGTTGGATTTTTTTGCTGTGCAAGTAATTTTTTGAATTGCGGCTCGAAGAGTTAGGAACTTTTTATTTTGATATTTATACCACTGATAGACTCACATGGCACCTCATTGGTAAACTAATCCAGAGCACACGCATGATTTGACATTGAACGAATTATGGTAACACCTCTAACAACCGGAATCCACGTTAAGCATGTCTTAAGAGTTATGGTAAACATAACCTGAACAGATCTAAATCATATATATTGATCCTTACGTGTTTATTACAGTGAAATCGTAGCAAACATTTCCCAAAAGCTAAAGCTAAAACCAAAACCAAAAACATGTTGGAAGGTGTTCACACTCGTTATAACGATCAGGAAGCGTCAATTACGGTATCATTCTTATCATACCAATAATTTTCACCACTGACCAAACGATTGAAGATTGGTGCATTTGCAAGGTTACAGGTATCACAAAGTGTATATAATAGCAATTAATGTAGTTAGAAAAAAGTTTCGGATATAACAGATGGAGTTGAACTATGCACAGATTAAAATAAAGGGGATTGATTGTATTAAGGATTTACACGGACAGT